>CANXYI010785893.1:0-21799 GCA_948208565.1 Hura crepitans | reverse complement strand
ATTAGGGGTAGGAAGGTAATCTAATCTTAAAACATAAATGGTCTAGGTCAAAAATGATTAATGGCCCATCAGTTAGATGCCCACTAGATAGGTTGACTAGTCAACTAGGGATAGAGCAGCTGCTAGGTAGTCGGTCCCACTGGGGCCCACTGCCAGGCAATGATTATTATTGGTGCAGCCGCCTAGGTTTTGACATGAACCACTACACTACAGGCTAGTATTGTGGATCTTGGGAGTAGTCTACGAACATTTCTCAAGTACCCACCACAGGTGTTATTTGTCTTGTTGTATAGATAGGGGGTTAGTTTACAGACTATCCCCCTATTTGCTACAACTCTCGATACAGTGGTATGGTAGTTACAGCTACCTAGGCCCCCTAGTGGGCCATTGCACACCTTAGATCCCATTGTCTAGTGCCTTAAAGCATAATCTGTCTGTCATGGGCCTATAAAATATAAAATAATAAATTCATTAAATTAATGAATACAAACTTTGAGATACAGAAGGTAAATAGAGACAAATATTAATACAGGTTATAAATTGGTTATGCATGTTGGATATATGTTCTATTTTATGTTTTACTGCATATTTGCATGAGTGACATAATCTATTTGAATTATTCCACCACTGAGTTTCATACTCAGCGTGTCAGTGTTCTAATGCGCAGGTTGTAGATAGAAGATTAACCAGCATTAGACCCCCATTTCAGTGTAGCTGCCACAGAAAATTTTGGCATTTTGGTCTATCTTTTTGTATTGTACTTAGTAATGCACTCATGTAAATAGGTAGAGTGAGTCGAGGGCAGATGTATAACTATATGTAATTATATAGATATATATGCCTGAGCAGTATGTGTATGTGCATATTATCTACTTTTGCATGCTTGCCTACTGAGGGGTCTCTAACCCTATGAGCCGACTGAGGATGTAATGTGTTTGACTGTGAATTGGAGGATCAGAGGGTCTGATGGTGGTTGTGATTGGATGTGAATTATATAAGTATGTTTAATTGCAGGATTAAATTGGGGTTGAATCATAGGGCAGCTGTTATGCTGCCCATTTTTTCTTAATTGTCTAATAATACCTGACGGCGAGGTTAACGGATTAAAAATAGACAATAATTAATAAATAATTAATAAGATTAGGTTTAATGACACATGAAGTCAACTAGGGAAAAAGTGTATAGAAGTTAAATGAAATGCCACTAGGGAAATCCTAGGATAGGTGACCTCAGCGGAAGTAACTCACCTTGTTCGTTTCAGGTAGAAAGGGCAGGGGGTGTTACACTATCTATCTAAAGGTGAAAGGTTGTATGGTAAGTCAGTCTGGTGCCTAATGCCTGATGCAGTCTCTTGCAAAACCTAAAAGTGAATCAAGTATGCCTCTCTGAAATAATAGCCATGGGTATACCATGTAGTCTGACAATCTCATCAATGTACAATCTAGCCAATTTTTCTAGTGAGTAATCCATTCTGATAGGAATAAAGTGGGTTGTTTTTGTCAGCCTATCAACAATCACCAATATAACATCACACTTATTCTTGGTCTTAACCAATCTTATAACAAAATCCATTGTAACATTTTCCCACTTCCATTCTGGTATTGCTATAGTCTATTGTCAACAAAATTATCACATTTTTAAAAAAATCCTCGATTAAGCATATTTAAGCCCTCATAAAATTTCATAGCCAAATTCCATTAACAAGATAGTTAACCAATTTACTAGGTTTACTTGAAAATCACAAAATTAATGAAAAATAGTAAACAACCTTAAAATTTAAAAACTCCTTCACCAATGGTCTTAGAGGAGTTTTTGACCTTCATAGTATGGTATTTTTAGGTCAGTCTAGGCACATCCTGAGTCATTCTCAGCCTAGGACCATTTGAGCCTACGGCCCACTAGATTTTGACATCAAAATAATTTATTGGTTCTATTAAATCTTTAAATTATGTCATTTTCATCATTTTCAAGCCCCTTAAAATTTCATGGCGAGTACCCCCGCCTTGGGCCTTATGAAGATGACTCGACACTTTGAGCACACTTTTCGAGCCTCAGAGGTACTGTTTACGGAGCCTTGACTTATGGGCATTACAAATGACCTCGAATTATTAAATTGGCTCATTTCATGTTTGTCAGATGTGCATGATTTTATTTGCTTTAAATGTATGATATCTTTACTTGCTTTAATTTTTAATTTAATTGTTCTTTGTGTGAGAATCTGTTTATTTTGAATGTAATAATCACATGCTTATGGGAATTGCTAAAAATTAGAACTATTAAGATAGAAGACTAATATTAAATAGTGGGCATAAATAAGAGGAATTCTAGAGCAACTGAATCTCTTTAGTTCACTTCCTAAATTGACCACTCGACTGGCGACTCATATTCACTACTAGTTAAGCCAATTTGTGGAGGGACATTATAACAAAATGTTGAACCTATGAATCCATAGTTGGTGACTCCACTGGGGAATTATCTCTCTTGAGAATTTTCTTTGAAAGTGACTTATAATTAAATTGGTTGAATCTCTTGTTTTAAGGTTTATCATTTCCCAAAACTGCGTAGCATATTAGAGCATTAGAGTAAGTTAGGAATCCCTTTTTACCCTCAATGGCTTCTCGAATCATGAGACAATTTTTATTCAATTTGATGGATTGTTAGGGATGATAACCATCACTCTAAGCCCTGTACCTAATAGTATTTAAAGTAGTGAACCAATAGGTCATTATCACCCGTGATTGGGAAGACCTATTGGGAAGGACCCCTATTTAGAGGATAATAACTTTGAAAATGGACTATACCACAACCTACGTAATTGCCCTAGATATGTTTCCATTAGGATACCATAATAAATTACATTGTATGTGATGTGGGCTACTATTGTGAAATGAATTTTACTCTTTCTTAAAAGACAAGGTTTAATTTGTTGGGCCTTTTGTAATTGGGATAAAGTAAACTAATTTTGTCCTAAAATGTCAAGAATTCATTCAAAAATAGTTGTCAAAACCTCTTATATGCTTACAATAAAGAGCATTATGTTATTGATTTGAAATCATACAAAATTCATGTTTTTGCATTCCTTATTAATGCTTGAATGAAGCCTACCTAAGATAGTTATAGCTAAACCACGTGTGCGAGAGAAATAAGGTTACAAGGCAACTTGCATGTGCTTTTCTAATTTTGCACCTCATGTATACATGCATACATGCATTATGTAAGTATAATAGTGGCCATGCATCATCCACTAAACCTTTGTGATTAACAGCCATTAAAGACCAACTATTGGCTATCACTGGCAAACATCCTTTTATGACCCATCAATTAGCATTCTATCATTATAACCATTAAAAAGATCTTCTAATTCCTACCTCAAATCATAGCAAATGACCCAAATACCCCTATGTTCTAAAAAGAATTAGCTGATACATATGAAAACTTCAAGTAAGGAATACTAACAATTACATCAATTGCTTTGGCTAAAAATGCTCTCGAAGTTAGAAAAAGAGATAAGATCACACAAGGTGCTCCTATCACACATAAGAATTATTTTAGGCTCTCATAACTTTCAAGCTTAAGGTGCTACAATGCATCCATCAAGCTATAGCTAATGTAGTACTTGATGATTATTGCCATAAGAACCATGTAATGAAGAAGGAACACTTGAGTAAAGAAATGCCTCACCTTACCGATAATGGCCTTAGCTCTACCGGCACCTCAATAGTTGGAATTGAAGATCACTTCAACTTGGTTAAGACTCTATCATGGCATTTTAAGAAGTTGGTATCAAAAGGAAAGTTACAACCACTCTCTTTTTAACCAACTAGAGGTTGAAGAAAGCTTGGACATCACCTCAATCTTTTTTATGTATACCACTGACATATAGGCCATCACATAGATAAGTGTCAAACTCTTCATATAGCCATTTAGGAACTCATTAAAGAAGATTGAAAGCCTTAAACTTGCTTTTTATCATTTTTTATGCTTTTATCTATCTTTAGTAATTTTGAACAAACTTAGAACTTAAAACTTTTCCTTTCACCCTTTCGATGAAATGTCTACACCCTTATTTCTCACTTATATGATGCTTTGCCATTAGGTAAGATACATATTGATAATAATTGCAAATGTGATGTTAGTGCAATTATGACTTGTTTGTTTATTCTTGGCATACATTAGCATTTTGGACTTTGTTTTCTATAGCTTTTGACAGGTGAGAAGAGAGATTAAAAAGAAGAAAAAAAAAGAGTCTATCCCACACTCAATTACTAAACCAAGTGAACCTTATGGAAAGAAGGACAAAATTAGACTAGAAGACTAAAAGAAGTGATTGGCAAATAAGTAGAGTTTATGGGGTTAAAATCTCAGCCTAATCCATCACATTACCCAAATCTTATTCGAAAAAAACCCAGAGAGCCTACCCTTTCTTCTATTATCTCCTTTTGCTTGAACATAGATACCCTTTCATTCGTATTATCCTCAAACTTTTATCTCATTAACCTTAATATTTTATTCTTCTCCATTTAACTAAAGCTTTATAAATCCTTTATTTTGATAGCTATTAAATTCTTGAGAAAAAATATGTTGACGCCTTAAACACTTTAATCAAAAACTCTAGGTAGATCCCCCATTCAACCCTCCTAGCTAATAAAATCCATTGTTAGCTTCATAATTAACCCTATAGGCATGGACAAAAGACCCTGAAATAAGAGTCCTCTATCTTTTAGACTAAGTTCTTGATGTAAGTGATTAGAACCATCCTCAAGGGCAATCTAGGGTAGTAATTCCAACTAGATCTTTAAAGATTCTTATGCCTTCAAGAATCAGGTCATTTTAAAATAACCATTAAGCTAAACTAACCACTTGGGCTCCATGTCAATCTTGCTAACACAAAGAAAAGTCTTCAACATTATCATCTTTATCCTCTAAACACTATTAATTATATGTGCAATCAATAAGCACTTAAAAAGTGGACTTTTTTCTATACTAAGCCTAACTCTTTAATAACCTCTTGAGGATGCTATAAGATTAATAATCCATTTTACCACACTAAAAAAAACAAATGAAAAGTAAACATCAAAAGATCTGATAATAAAAGCTGACACTACACCATGGAAATGGAGAATTTAAATTGGGAACTATTCAAACAAACATCTAGTTAACACCTCTCTACTTACATCATGGTCGCTCTTTTCCATGGAAAGTGCAATGGAATGAGAAGTTTAATAATCTTTCTAATCAACTAAAAAGAATAAAAAAATATCCTTACTAGGGTTAAATCCCCTTAAAATGCTCTAGGCAAAAGTTAAAGGATTGGAGAGAAAATATTCATCCATGAAAACCCTAGTGGCTAGTTGATAATAGGAACTTAGCATAATGAGGTCCAAGATGTTTAAATGCTAAAATTAACTGAACCAATTTTCATTGCATTAAGCATCTTTGCAATAATTATCTTCATATTACATGTTGCCAAATGACAAGCCATATCATGTAAAATAACAAAGACTCTTTTTCTTCTATAAAGCCTTCCTTGAAACCATGTTTCATTTCTTTATGTCTACCTTAGCACACTATCAAACCTTAAGAAATAAAATTAACTTGTAGCCAAAAATAAAAAATAAAACACCTTTCCTTCCTCTATATAATTAGCTTTCAGAATAATAGTGATATGATTGATATTCAACAAGAATAAGCTATGCTGGAAAAAAGTTGCTCATTTAAAAATCAAATATCAATACACAAAATCTTTGCACCTAAATAAATATGAAAAAAATAAAAAAGAAAAATGAGCCTGCTAGTGTGAAAACCCCCTTCAGGAGGCACATTAGGTAAAAGTTAAGTAGCTTGCTAGTGTGAAGACCTCTTCATGAGGCACACTAGGCAAAAATTAGGGCATAGCCTACTAATGTGAAAATCTCTTTCGAGAGTGCATTAGGCAAAATTTAGGGTGAAGAAAAAAGACAAAAAAAAAGAAGAGAAAAAAAGGGGAATGAAAGAAGAAAAAAGTGAAAAGATAATAACTTGATAGTCTATAGGGACATGGGGTCATCAAAGGTTAATAAAGAAATGAGTTCTCTGATTCCTTATTACCATGAACCTTGCGTACTCCTACAAATCAAAACTCTTGTTCACTTATAACAAAATAGGCACCTACACTAAAAATAACTAAGACCCAATCCTTTAACACCTTGTAAACATGCTTTACTTCCCGTTTTAACCAAATAAATTAACCTTTGCCCATGACTCTTTCGAGTTACCTCAATGGCACCTATCTACTAGTGAAGGCAATAACCAATCTTATTTGTTTAATGCACAACATGCATACATGTGAAAGATTTTAGGCATGTAAAGAGTTTCATTTTCAAAGTAAGTGCATCACATAAATCATATAACTAGGTTAAAAACTAACATCCCATAAACTCACATACGCTTTATTGTGAGCTTGCAATCTTTGCACTAACACTTTTTCAAGAAGTAAGCATGACAAGATGTAAATAATAGCAAAGCATTTTAAGAATACTCATCAAATGGTAAAAGCATTCAATCTCTAAATTACCAAGTCATATCCACCAATACATGATAGCTTCCTAAGTGTCAAATGCTTTACCATCTTTCAAAGTGAATGACAATGCTAGTTCAACAAGGACAATTGCACAAAACTTAGAACATAGAATCTCGAGGGCAATTGTTAGATTCTATAACACAGCAAACACATCGAAAGGTATACATTTATCATTTTGCCTTATGTAAAGCTACTAACAATAAATCTCTCTTTAGTAAGATATAATGCGGATACCACTTTACTTGAGAAAAGCTATCAAGCAACAGGATTCCCATGATCTTAGGGGCTATTGCTAGATAAAAAAAAAGAAAAAGATGAAGAAAAAAAGATAGCAAAAATCATTTATAGTCTCTAGGGAAATGTGAGCATCAATTGTTCATGAACAAATAATTCATCTTAATTGTTAAGGGTCCATAAATCTTGCATCCCTTTGGATTAAAGCCATTGCTCACATACAAATAAAGATGATACTAGCACTAATGGTATCTAAAACCCTATCACACCCTAGCCAACTCAAACGGGCAAGGGGAGCAGAGCTTTCAATCTCTTTAACTCTCATCACCCTAACCTATTTTCAGAATTCTTCAACTTAGCATTCACTAGAGCACGTCCACTTCATCAATAACTAACCATAAGCATCTACATCATGCAACACATGTATACATATAACATGAGTGTTTGCATTAATTTATTAGCTTGAGATAAGGGATATCTATGCTTATGTATAGGGCAATCAATAGGATATAAAGAATAACAAAGAAACTGTAGTCACCATAATCACATTAATGGGTAAAACATTCACCTTTTAGCATAATGTAAGAGACTAATAATGAATTTCTTTTATTTTGTAGAAAGTAGCAAGAAATCTTACACATCAATAAGAGCAACTACAACTATAATCTTGAAGGCAAAATATAAAACACCACAGGTATACATTCATCCTTTTGATCATAAAACACTAACTATGAATCTTTACTCCTGAAGAGTGCAATAACAACTCTAGACTTCAATAAGAGTCAATGCAAGGGGTAAGCTCACTAGCTCAATTACTACATAGTGTATTGCCTCTCCCTTTAGTACAAAGCTTACTAGCTATAACAATTACTTTAAAACACACAAGTAATAGCCTAAAGAGCGACTTTAGACAATAGCCCAACGGGCAACTTTAGACAATAGCCCAAAGACCTTGGCCTCTAAAAAGTGGCTTCACACCTAAGCCCATGGCCTCCAAATAGCCTAGAGAATAGCTTTAGACAATGGCCTAGAGGGTGGCTACAACTTAGAGAGTGGCTTTGAACAATAGCATAAAGAGTGGCTTCAACCTAAAGAGCGACTTCAAACAACAGTCAAGAGAGTGGCTTTAGACCAAAAAGTAGCTTCAGACAATAGCCTAGAGAGTGGCTTTAGATAATATCCCAAATAATGGCTTTAGCCAAATAGCAACTTTAAATAATAGCCCAGAGAGTGGCTTTACCCATTAGCCTAGAGAATGGTTTCACCTTTCAACTCAAAGAGTGGCTTCACCTATTAGCCCAGAGAATGGCTTCAGCCATCAGCCCAGAAAGTTGCTTCACCCATAAACACATAGAGTGGCTTCACCCTTAAACAAAGAAAATGGCTTCACCAATCAGCCAAGAGAGTGGCTTCAGCCTAGAGACTGGCTTTACCTAATACACCTACCTAGCGAAAGGAATGCTTGGTCCTAGAGAGGGCCAAAACTTACACCAACCTAGCAAAAGGAATGTTTGGTCCAAAAAAGGGTTAAAACTTAGCTTACCAAGTAGATGGAACTCTTGGGCTTAGAAAGGGTTAAAACTCACAACTTAGAATATCTCAACTCAATTTATTGAGTAGAGAGAACTTTTAGTCCTAGAGAGGGTTAAAATTCATAACTCAAAATATCTCAACTTAACCTACCAAGGAGAGGGAACTTTTGGTCCTGGAGATGGTTAAAACTCAGCCTACCAAGTAGAGGGAACTCTTTATCCTGGAGAAGGTTAAAACTCATAACTTAGAATATCTCAACTCAACCTACCAAGTAGAGGGAACACTTAGTCTTGGAGAGGGTTAAAACTCAGCCTACTGAGTAGAGGGAACTCTTGGTCTTGGAGAGGGTCAAAATTCACAATTTCAAACATCTCAAATTAACCTACCAAGCAAAGGGAACTCTTAGTCCTAGAAAGGGTGGTTAAAACTCCAAGTAGAGGGAACTCTTAGCCTTAGAGAGGGTTAAAACTCACAATTCAGAGCATCTTAACTCAACTTACCAAGTGGAGGGACCTCTTATTCCTAGAGAGGGTCAAAATTTAACATACCAAGTAAAGGGAACTCTTGGTTATGTATAGGGTTAAAACTTGCACCTACCAAAAAAGATGAATACTTGGTCTTGTAGAGGGTTAAAAATTACACTTACCTCACAAAAAGGAATGCTTGGTTTAAGAAAGTGTTAAAACTCAGCCTACAGAGTAAAAGGAGCTCTTGAAACCAACTCTGAGGTATATGTATGCTTCTTTTCCTTTTTTTTATACTTTGAAGCAACTTGAATTGCATAGTTCTTAAACCCTATCAAAGTGGGGCAACTATAGACATAGGATTCTAAGATGCTTTATTGTTATGAGGGTTTCCAATAATGAAATCTATAGGTGCCAGATATTTCTCAAAATACATAAAAGAAGGCCTGCAAATCCAAGCAAAGTACTCCAAAGATAGAACAAAAATCACTTTTAGAAAATGCCTAAGGAAGACACCCAATGGACATGCTAGAATGTCTGTGCAGACTAACTTCACAAGAAAAACAAGTCCATATGGACATAATTGACATAGAGTTTGTCAGTGACCGTACGACTTTCATTTCATGGGGACTAAGTCTATACGGACTTACTTATTAGTCCGTGAGAAATGTTGTAACATAAGTCTTTGTGAACCTAGACATACTTAGGATACCTCTAGACCACCTTTCAGGCAGTTGAAGGAATGTCCTCTAGGGGGACCATGAACCTTATTTATTAAGGAAAGTATAAAAGCCTTGTCTAAAGAGAGAAAATGGACTATTTTCATGGATTTTTGAAAAGAGAAAGAGAAAGAAAGTTGGCAGCAACCTTTCCAGTCTTTTCCTAACTTCCCAAAATAGAAAAACCAAAAAAATCATAACCCACAATAGGCAAAACTTGAAACCTTTAAGAAAGACCACTTTGCTTGGTCTTAAAGGAGCCTAACCTCACATTCTTAAAGGAATCCTCTATATGTGGTAAATGCCTGAGGAAACTCTTATAAGGGACCCTCCTCTTTATCATTTCTCTATGTTTTGCTATTTTTTAGTTCTTATTCTTTGTATTTTCCTCCTTTTTCTTAAGTTTTCTTCTTTCCTCTTTTGAGATCAAGGAACTTCAATGAGAAAGGTGCATGAAAAGACTCATTTTTATAGGTCTACTCCATTGAAAAGGAATGACCTCTATTATTTTTATTTTTAATAAATGTTTTCTACTACACTCTTGATGATAAGTCTATGTAGACATGTTTCCATTAAGATCAAGCTTTGTACAGACTAACATCCTCATATATTCGGTTCGTGTAGACCTATATCAAGAGTAACATTTTTGTTTGTCCCATTGTTTTGTGTTTTTAATGCTGGGTTTAGGATCCTCTATGAAGAGGGGATTTAAAAGACCCATTTTGAGAGGTCTACACCTATAGAGAGGGGTAACCATTTTTTATAACTCTACTTTATTTCCTTTTGCATATATATTTATTTATTTTGGATTGTTATGATTTTTGTTTATTGCCATACATACATCTCTCTTATTGTTTTTTACTTTTCTTGTTTGTAGAATAGGTTTGAGCTACTTCTCTTTCATCTTTATAAGTGCACATGAAAGGCTTTACGGAATTTCATTTGTGCCTACAACCTATCTTTTGATGTTTGTATGAACTTATATTCCATGTGGGTATGTTGCTTGCATATTTTCTTTATGCGATTTTAAGGATGCTTTAGGTCCGTGCAAACCCAAGTTGTGCTTGTTTTTTAAGGATTATGTGGACATATTCCCTTTCCAATAGATTTATCTTCCTTTCTTATACATTTATATTTGGTTTGTAAATAATTGATTTTACCCCTTTATAGATATTTTGTAGTAAGATATTTAGTTGTAATCATTTTAAATATTTCCATCTAATTAAATAACCAAAGTCATAATACAGGACATTTTATAAAAAAATAAGGGCTTAATTACTTTAAAAAGTGCTAAAAAAACTCTAAAAGTAGCACAACTTAATGGTTAAAAATTCTAACTAAGCCAATGGAATTGGTTTAGAACATTTTAGAGACTAGGAAGTAATTAAACAAAATTAATTTATGATGCATTTAACTAAAAAAATAATTTTTGTCGAAGACAAATTATGATTTTTTTAGGAAGATTAAAATACTAATTTTAATGATTTTTAGACTTATTAGCTAAATTTTTAGAGCATTAGAGCATGAATATGAACTTTTAGAGATGAATTAACCAAGATTAAATCCTAGCTATCCATTTGACACTTGGCACAATCCTAGCCATCCTTCCATACATAAAGGTGGACTATATATGTTTTAAAACAACCATTTGAGCCACTTTCCCCCTCAAAGTCAGACAACTTTTCCTTCCTTGGAACCTTAGATTTCTTCTTGATTTCACCCATTAAATCTCCACCAAATTAACAACTTTATACATCAAAATTACCTCTATGTTCCCCTCATTCTAATTCTAGTGGAATTTCTTCATAAAGAGCCTTGAAGATAGAGATATTAGGATGGAGTCAATAGTGACCAAGGCAAGCAAAAATGGTTATTTTTAATTTCTAATATTTTTAAAGGTAGGGTTTAAGATATATAAGGTATTTATGGGTTTATATTTCTATTAGGTTGTATGTAGAATTTTTGAAAAATTTTTAAAGGTGACATATGTGTATGTTTTTAGGAAGAGAAGGAGAAGAGGTGGAGATAAGAGAAGGATAAGAGTGGGTGGTGATTCGAGCCCAATTTGGTGAGCCAAGTAAGTGACTTTAGTGATTCATGCATTTAATTCATTAATTTGCATAAATTGTGTTACATATATGTCTATAGAAGTGTATGTTTGCCTAGTGTGGCATGTGATTTGTATGAGATGTGATTAGAAATGGTATCTATACATTAGTTTAAGCCTAAATGGTGTGAAAAATATGAAAGAAATGTAAGGCATGATGATGTACCTATTATGTTCTAAATTCACATGTAAAGAAATTAATGGAATTTAAATGGTAATAAACGGAAAAATGTTTATGTTTAGGCTAATTAAATTAGTATAACATAATTTGAATGTTTGCATGGAAATATATGGTCATTACATGGAATATGGTAAGTTAGTCAAATGGGTCATAGTATAGTAATGAAGACCTAACATGACTATATAACATATATATAATTAAAATGTTAACTAAAGAAAATAAATTTGTTTAAGTAACATAATTTGAGATGTAATCTTTAACATGGTGGATTAGAAGAATTATAGTCACTAAAAATGTGATAAATTAGACTTGAAATAAATGTAAAATGTGAAATGAAGAGAAGTCAATATGAGAAGGCAAAAAGGGAGAGAGTTAGAGTAAATGTGATAGGGATAAGACTTGTAATTAAGTAAATAGAGAGGGAATAAATTAATAATATGATATTTGAATTTGAAGTAGATAGGAAATTGACATATCAAATAAAAGAGTGAAGACTCAATGAACATGACCTAAGGCCTATATTCGTTAGATGCCTATAGGATAAGTTGATCGATATACTAGGGAGTAATAGCTGCTAGGGCACTTAAGTGTCAAAAAAGGTCGATCCATAAGAACAGTCATGAGTTGATATTGATTTATTGATGATATTATGTCGGTGTAATAGCCTTAAGGTCTATGAAGGGCAACTACACAAGTTATGAGATTGACGGTAGGTGTAGCTACCTTGAGGTACACAACGGGCAACTATATTCTATGAGATTTGATATGATAGAGTGTAGCCATTAAGGTCCAGAATACAGGCCCCTGCATAACTTGTAAGATGGAGTGTGGTTGTTGAGGTTTGGGATGTGAACCCCCATATAATCATGATGATTATGATGAGATATGATATGATAGAGTGCAATCATTGAGGTAAAAAATGCAGGCCCCCACACACAATGAGATCTTATTATCCAGTGTTAAGTGGATAGTCTTTTAGATATGAGCCATTAATTAAATAGTGAATATAATTGAGTAAATGAGATAAAGATAACTAGATAACTCAAATGAAAAGAAAAATATAATATAAATGAATCATATGCCTTTATACTACATATTAATGAATAACTATGATGCATGTTAATGACTAGTTATAATGCATATAAGTGTGACCATGATGGCATGTTGCATAATGCTTGTCATATACACTACTATGATACTTGACACATCGAATGGCATGATGTATGACATAATCAATGGCATGATACATGCTTTATGCGATTAAATGTATGAATCATTAATTTCAATTACTAAGCATATGCTTAGTGTATCAGGTGTTCCGACACATAAGTAGTAGATAGCTCCAGCAGTCCTGTAACACCCCCTACCCATTTCTACCTAAAATAGGCAAGAAGTGCTACTTCCCATTGAGGTCACCCATCTTAGGATTTTTCCAGGGGCCTTTCATTTAACTTTTATCCAACTTTGACTAAGTTTGACCAAACCTAGCCTTAAGCTCATTTTGATTTTTTCCTTCCCTAATTACTATCTATGTTAGTCTATAAAATACCTATCAGGCATTATTAGACATTTCTAAAAAAATCGGGCAGCATAACGGCTGCCCTAGTAAGTAACCCCAAAATAACCTATAAAGAAAAACACTTCTAACATAACTATTATCCTTTAACCTCCTTCTGGACCCTCTGGTACTCTATATCATAATCAACCACAACATCACGATATATTCATTCACCAATCAGTCATAGGGTCGTCGACCCATTAACACATAAACATGTAAAAACAATTATATATATTTGCACACAAAACTATACATACAACCCATATCTCATATTATTTATACATACATGAGTGCAACTCTATGTACAAAAGCCAAAAAGAAAACAAAAAGTACCAATAGACTCTCTAGCAGCTACACTATCGATGTCATCTAATGCTGGTCTGCTCTTTGTCTATTACCTGCGTATTGGAACACTGACACGCTGAGTATGACACTCAGTGGTGGATAAAACCAAATAGATTATGTCAACTCAAACAATCATGCATAATAACATGTTCCACACATAATAAGTATTTCCTACAACCCTAAGTCCATTTATTACCTTTTTCTAGGTTACTTCTTTGTTAATCTTAACTTTCTTATCAGTTATTTCAATTTATTACTTTACAGGCCTATACCAGATAGACTACACTTTAAGGCACTGGATAGCGGGATGTATCCTATATAGTGGCCCACTTTTAGGGCCTACATAGCTGCGCCTACCTTCCCCGATACTCAGGGACCTGTAGCAGATAGCGGGGACACAGTTATAGACCACCCTTAATACCTGTACCTCATAGTAATAAGCACCAATGGTGGATACTCAAGGACCTATCTATCAATCAATCCTAATCAATAATAATACCCTGTAGTGCAGTGGCTTATCACAAAACCTAGGCGGCTGCACCCGCCATAACCAAGACCTGACAATGGGCCCTAGAAGGACCGACTACTTAGCAGTTACTCTATCCCTAATTGACTGGTCAACCCATCCAGTGGGTGTCTAACTGATGGGCCATTAACCATCTTAGACTGTTATTATCATTAGTATACCATTACGTTACATCTTATGACAATATTACACAATACACTGTAACTTTGCCTACAGTCGCAAAGTTACTATTCATTTGGTTAGTTTTCGCAACTGACACTATTCATTTGGTCAATTTTTCCTTTTACACTTTTCATTGCCTATGCCATTCAAGTCTTCCTTTCATCAAATCCTTACCTTCTTATTCTTATTAATATACCTATCATAAGGCATATTATGTTACCATGTTTTTGTCACATATTTCACTCAAATAAATTACATTTTCATGCCTTATAATGTATTCAATTTCTAGGTCACTTTACTTGTGATTACGACATTTAAATTATACACAATTGCATTCATTACCTAACTATACATGCCATGCCTATTTTAACACACCTTCGGCCACCATGAGCACACACATTTAAACATGAATTCTTTCCTTATTCAATCTACAAATCTTATTAATTCTATGCCATATACATACTTATGATGTCAATTTGCCCAATTACATGCAATTACCCTATTTTATCACATTTCCATATGAAGTTCATGCATATAAACCTAATCAAACAAGGTTGGCATAAGGTATTTGATTTAATCAACATACCTAGGGTGTATTCACATCCCTTTCTCCACCACTTGACCCTTCAATGCCTTGCTCCCTCTCACTTGAAATGTTCACCCCTAACATACACTAAAATTAGCTTAGAAAAATTCTAAAAAATCACCTATAACTCTAATTTAAATTCTAAAATTATAGTAACTCTTAGAATTACTTAAGCTACTTATATCAAAAATAAAAAATGAGATTGAAGGATTTTTGCTTACTTTGTGCACTATTCACCCAAGTGGTGAATTATGCAAATTCAAGCTCCTTTCTTCACTTTCTTGGTAGATATGAAGTCTTTAGATGGTGGAGGTCCTAATTCTATTAATTTTTGATGAAATTGGTTGGGATTTAGGAGAAATAAAATGACAAAAATGGTGGCTTTCTTCTTTGTATTGCGTTGGCTATGGTGTTTTGGTGGTGAGGAAGATGACTTTCACATGTGTAGGCTGAATACACATGTATAATTACTTATACTTGATGGGCTACATCCATTTAATTGGGCCAAATGGGCCCCAATTACTTTATGTTCATATTATGTCACTTTTTGATTCAAAAATTTAGAAAATATTCTATCTCCGAAAATTCCCAGTTCAATTTTAAAATTCCTCAATTAGTGGGACTAAGGCCCACATAAAATTTAAGGTCAAAATTCCACCATTGACTTTTTGGCACTATTCACGGTCAGAATAAAATATTCAAAAAAATATCTATTGGCCTTAAAAAATTATAATTCCTTTTCCATCTTACTCAGTCGAATTTTTGAGGTATAGGGTATGGTATTTTTGAGACCATCCAGGCACATCCCGGAGCTATCTTGACTCGACCTTATTTTATCTCCGTAAACAGTAGTTCTTGACTTAAAATAAATTATTGGTTTTGCTAAATTTTTTTAATTCATTTGTTTTCCCTATTTTCAGGCCCATTAAAGTTTTATGGCTAATACGCTAGTCATTGGACTCAAAATGATGGCCCGTACCACAGGAAACATCACTCAAGCCTAAAAGGTACTATTCATAAGATCTTTATTGTCGAGCATTACAATTCTTCCCCTTTTAAGAAATTTCATCCTTAAAATTACCTGAAGTAAAGAGGTGAGGATACTGCATCCGCATCTACTCCTCACTTTCCCATATTGCCTCCGTCAAGTTATGGTGCCTCCATAGCACTTTCACCAGTGGAATCTTCTTGTTCCTTAGCTGCTTCACTTCTTTAGCTAAGATCTGTATTGGTTCTTCCTCGTACATAAGATCTAGCGAAATCTGGATCTCCTCAGCTGCTATCATATGTGACAGAACTAAGCGATACCGCCTCAACATAGATACATGAAAGACATCATGTATATGTTGCAACTCAAGTGGTAAGGTAAGTCTATAAGCCAATAAGCCTACTCTCTCAGTAATCTCGTAAGGCCCAATGAATCTAGGACTGAGTTTGCCTTTCTTGCCAAACTGAAGTATCTTGTTCCATGGTGACACCTTTAAAAACACTTGATCCCCAACTTCATATTCAATATCCTTTCTCTTCAAGTCTGCATATGACTTCTGCTTATCCGATGCAACTTTTAACCTTTCTCTGATTACTTTAAATTTCTCTTCGGCATCTTGAACCAAATCTGATCCAACAATTCTACTCTTTCTTACTTCACTCTAACAAAGAGGAGTCCTGCATCGACGACCATACAATGCTTCGTATGTTGTCATGCCTAAACTAGCCTAGTGGCTATTGTTGTATGCAAACTCAGCTAATGCCAAATATTGGTCCTAATTGCCTTTAAACTTGATGGAACAACTTCTTAACATGTCTTCTAGCACCTATATTACTCTCTTAGATTAACCATCGGTCTGAGGATGGAATGCCGTACTGTAGGTTAATTGAGTACCCAAGGCTTCCTGTAACTTGTTCCAAAACCTAGTTGTGATTCTTGGGTCTCGATATGATATTATGGCTATTGGCACTCCATGTAACCTCACAATCTCATCAATGTATAGTCTAGCCAATTTCTCCAATAAGAAATCCATTCGTATAGGTCTAAAATGGGTTGTCTTCATTAACCTATCCACGATCACCCATATGGCATCACCCTTGCTCCTGGTCATAGGCAATCCCATGACAAAATCTATGGTGAACTTCTCCCATTTCCATTTTGGAATTGCAATCGGGTGTAGCAATCTAGAAGGAACCTAGTGTTCTACTTTCACCTGCTGGCAAGTTAAACATCATGCTACGTACTCAGCTACCTCACATTTTATCCTAGGTCACCAATAATGAGGCTTTAACCCAAGGTACATCTTCGTGCTTCTTAGGTACATTGAGTATGGGGGCTCTTGAGCTTCTCTCAAAATCTAAAATCTCAACTCATCAACATCAGGCACACACAGCCTACTCTAGTAATATAAACTTCCATCCTTACTTAACTCAAAGCCTATAGCCTTCCCCTCTTTGACTTTATCCATAATCTCCATTAAGTGGGTATCTTTCATCTGAGCCTCTTTTACTTGCTGCCTAAAATCAGCCTTGACTTGCAACTCAACTAACACTGCACCATCTGATGTATACGTCACTTTAGCATGCATCAAATTTAGCATGGCTATCATATTCAGCATGGCTATCATCTTTCAACTCAAAGCATTTGCCACTACATTCACCTTGCCTAGATGATAGTCGATCAAGCAATCATAATCCTTGATCAACTCCATCCACTGTTGCTGCCTCAAATTCAACTCTTTCTGTGTAGGTAAGTACTTTAAGCTCTTGTGATCTATGTAAATGTAGCACTCTCTCCATACAAGTAATGTCTCCACACCTTCAATGCAAAAACAATTGCTGTAAGTTCCAAATCATGCATCAGGTAATTCCTTTCATGTGGCTTTAGCTATCGGGAAGCATATGTAATCACCTTTCCTTCCTGCATCAACACACAACCAAATCCGTTATGTGATGCATCACTATAAATCACAAACTCCTTACCCTATTCCAGTTGAGTCAGGATAGGATCTTTTGTTAACATCAGTTTCAATGTATCAAAACTGGCTTGGCACTTGTCATCCCATTCAAACTTCACATATTTTCTAATCAACCTTGTCAGTGGAGCAACAATTATTGAGAACCCTTTTACAAATCTCTGATAGTAACCTGCAAATCCTAGGAAGCTTCATATCTCAGTCACATTCTTAGGAGGATTCCACTCCAATACTGCCTTCACCTTACTTAAGTCCACCTTGATACCTTTAGCTGAGGCAATGTGACCCAAGAATGCCACTTCTTCTAACTAGAATTCACACTTACTCAACTTGGCATACAATTACTTCTCTCTCAATGTCTATAACACAATTCGAAGGTGTTATTCATGTTCCTTCTAAGTTTTGGAATACACTAATATGTCATCAATAAACACCACCATAAACTGATCCAAGTACGGCTTGAAGACCCTATTCATCAAGTCCATGAATGTTGCTAGGGCATTAGTGAGCCCAAATGGCATCACTAAAAACTCATAATGCCCGTATCTTATTCTAAAGGCCATCTTAGGGATATCACTCTCCTTGATTCGTAACTGATAGTACCTTAATCTCAAGTCTATTGACACTAGCACTTTATAGCTGATCAAAGAGATCATCGATCCTAGGCAACGAGTATTTGTTCTTGACTATCACTCGATTCAGTGGCCTATAATCAATAAATAACCGAAGTGATCTATCCTTCTTCTTTACAAACAATACCAGAGCTCCCCAAGGAGACAGACTAGGCTTAATAAAGCCCTTATCCAATAATTCTTGCAACTGCACTTTTAGTTCCTTTAATTCTACCGGTGCCATTCTGTAAAGAGTGATTGAGACTGGGTTCACACCCAAATAAGTCTCAATCTCGAAGTCTAACTCCCCATATGGTGGCAATCCTAGTAACTCATTTGGGAATGCATTAGAAAATTTAGACACTATAGGTATCTGATCTAAACTTGGGGTCTGGGTACTATTATCTACCACTATAGCTAAAAAAGCTTCACATCCCTTCTAAATGAGTCTTCTAGCTATCATGGCTGAAATTGCATTATGTAGGGAGTCTCTATTACCCATAACCATCACCTCTCGCCCATCTAGGGTCCAAAGACTTATCCTCTTCTTTTCACAGTCAATCACTACCTTATGCTCTAGTAGCCAATCTATACCTAATATAACATCGAACTCATGGAAGGATAGATCTATCAGGTCTGTTGGGAAGGTCTACCCATGTCTATATACAGTGTTCGCTATCACACTCTGATCGATAGGGTTGCTCACTTAAATGTCTAAGTCTATAGGTTCTGGTTATAGGCCTTTATTCCTAGCTTGTGTCATGTATACATAAGAGTGTGTGCATCCTAGATCTATCAAAGCTAGTACTGAAGCATTAAGTAATGAGAAAGTACCAGCTATGATGTCCAGAGCCTCTGCTTCCTCTTAGGCACAAATAGCATACTGCCATGTTGGAGCTCTAGTCTCAGATCTACCCCTCTGACTGGTGGTAGCTTACTCTTATCTCAGTGATCACGGAGGTCTACTAGCTATAGCTGCAATTGAGGCTTGTGTCTAAACTGCCTCTGCTGGCCTCTGAGGGCACTCCCTTCATCAATGGTCTCAGGATCCACAAATGAAGCATGCTCCTATTTTTAATTGAAATTGACCCCAATACTACCTCTGGTAGGTCTCACAAATAGGTGGTGCATTCCTGGTAGTGGACACAGGTACACTAAATGCCTGCTTTGATGGAGGTGGTCGAGGTCTAGAAGAGCACCCCTGACCAATCCTCTACGTAGGGGCCTACCTCTATGACTACTGGCCCTATTGCCTCTGGGACTATTGATTCTGCTAAACATCCCTCGGTTTCTTGCTCCCACCTAGAGCTAAACTAGTCTGGCTTGTTATGAAAGGCCTCTTCCTCTGAAATAACTCTCTCTTCTCTTGAACCATCTCCTCTATATCGTAGGCTACTGCTACTAATTCAAAAAAGTCTCTGATCTTTGAAGTGGATATATGCATCCGGATCTTCACATTGAGGCCCTTCTTGAACCTCTTACATTTCTCCTCATCATTGGGGAGAAATTCAGCTGTATGGCAACTTAAACGATCAAAATCCTTCTTATACTTTCAAATCAACCTCCTTCCTTGCTTTAGATCAAAGAATTCATACCTTTTCTTATCTATGTAGGAGTTAGGAATGTACCACTTCTTGAACTCCTTAAGGAAGAAATCCCAAGTCAACTCATCTGCGGATCTCCTTCGCTTCAATCTATCCCACTTGTGATATGCTTCTTCTTACAACAATGCTATGGCACACCTCAAGTACTCCCTCTCTAGGCACTCTAATTCCTCTAAAATTCTAATAGTCCTCTCTAACCAATACTCAGCCTTGGCTGCATCATCCTCTCTGGATCCCAAAAAATCTACTGCTCCTAGCTTCCTAATTCTCTCTAAATAAGTCTTTTGTGGGGCTATAGGAGCTGGTGGAGTCGGTGTTAGGGCTAGTGCTACAATCTTTCTCAACAGATCAACATTTTGTTGTAGCAACATAGGTAAGGCATGCTTAGGTACAGGCTGAGGCTTAGGTGGCAGTTGTCTCTGTGCAGCATCACTAGGATCTGGAGTGGTTGCACTCTCTTTAGGTCTATGGATGGTTGTAGGTGCATAACTAGCCACCTCTTCTCCTCTCTCGGGTAGGGTTCTTTCACTCATCGTGTTTAACTATATCAAAATAATTGTCAGCATCAGACAGTGTAGCTTGACTTAGACTAACATCCTAGACCCATGCACTCATGTATAAGATGCTTAAGAACTCCTAGACCTACTCTGATACCACTAAATGTAACCTCGTACCCATCTCTTCCTGAAATAGGCAAGAAGTGTTACTTCCCATTGAGGTCACCCATCCTAGGATTTCCCTAGGGGCCTTTCATTTAACTTCTATCTAACTTTGACTAAGTTTGACTAAGCATAGTGTTAAGCCAAATTTGATTATTTATTATCTTATTACTGTCTATTTTAGTCCATTAAAATTCCTATCAGGCACTATCAGACAATTATGAAAAATCGTGCAGCATAACGGCTGCCCTGGTAACTAACCCCAATTAATCCTGCAAGAAAAACACTTCTATCTCAACTTCCAACCTTATTCCCCTTCTAGACCCTTTGGTCCTCCAAAATGCAGTCAACATCACAATATCATATCCATTTCTCATAACACAGGGTCATAGACCCATCAGCACACTAGCATGCATAAACAAGTATTCATTAATACACACAAACAATACATACATTCAGTTGATCATGTTCATTTCTACACATATCCCATAACCCACACTATCTATATACATGAGTGCACCTCTATATATAGAATTCAAAAGGAAATAAAAAGTACCAATAGACTCTATCATAGGTACACTGTTGATGACGTCTGATGCTGGTAAGCTCTCTATCTATAGCCTATGTATCAGAACATTGACATGCTGAGTATGACACTTAGTGGTGGAATAAATCAAACAGATTATGTCCAATCATGCAAGCATGTAAGATGTTATGTTCCACACACAATAAGTACTCCCAACAATTCTAAGTCCATTCATTTGTTGAATCCAGTTTACTTATCTATTATGTCAGTACCATTCATTCTATTATAGGCTCATACCAGACAGACTACACTTTAAGACCCTAGATAGTGGGGTACATCCTGTGCAGTGGCCCACTTTTATGGCCTAGGTAGCTGCACCTACCTCCCCCAATACTCAGGGAGCTATAGCAAATAGCAAGGACTCATCCATAAACCACTCTCCATATCTGTGAATCATATCAA
>CANXYI010785842.1:0-11088 GCA_948208565.1 Hura crepitans | reverse complement strand
GCAAGCTCTTTTAAGTAATTTTGATTTTGAAATAAAGCATATAAAGGGATCTAATAACTCATTACTTGATTTTCTTTCTCATGAATTCCTCCAAGGAAAGCCCCAAGATGGTGACCATAAATAAATAAAAAATGTCTAAAGAATCCTATGCTTTAACCTTTATGTCTTTTTTAGCCTTAAACATCCAAACCATAGACTCCTACTACAAGACTTCCTTGTAATCCACAGTCTCAAACAAGTAGTCTAATCATCTCAAGTAATTTTCAAAGACCTTTAACCTTTTCTGGACCTAATACCTTCCTACAAGCTTTACAAAGAGACTTTCCACCTTTAGGCTCTATAATCAATGTAAATACCTCTCCAGCCTTTACTCCTTTTACTTCTTCCTCAAAAACTTCTTCTCGTTACTACCTAAAAACTAATCCTAGCTTCCTAATGTATCTTGAAACTTAACACCTTGAAAAAACCCCCCAAAAAGTTACTTTGACAAGCTGACTCAAATAATTTATCCTCCAAGTTTCCTTTTTATATCCATGAGTCTAATGAAGGATATAAGATTTTATGAGCTAATCCTCTTAGATATAGAATCAATAGAATTAGAACACACTTTTGATCCCAAAAATCCTAGGAGGATAAACTATTCTAAGATAAAGATTTTGAAAATGATCTCTCTAATTAAATGGAATTAACAAGTTTCTACTAAAAATAGTTTTTCATTCAAATACAATCCCTAAAGTTTTAATTATTATGATTATAAAGATACATGGTTCAATATTTTGCTTCTAAAAAATTTTAATCATTTTTTTTCATTCATTTCTTAAAAGAATTCTAATTTAAAAGAATGCCTAATTAGATTATTGATTGATTAAAAATTCATGGGATAATCACAAACATCCTTACGTAGTCCAAATGTCAGCCGATTGCCAAATTCGACTAAAAGATGTACACATAAATGCATTATCTGAACTCTTAACATGTTATCCAATTTAAAATAATACTTGACAAAAATATTTATCTTATAAAAATATGGGTTTACAAAAATTTTTCAAAAACTAGTTACTTTCCATTTTTGGAGTTCCTTATGTCAAAAATTTGATAGCATAACAACTATATCGGGACACTATCCCAAATATAAATAGTATCTTACAATATCAAAACACATCCATAAACATGTTCTCTTCATTCTCAACTCCTGTGAACCTTTTGGTAATATCCATTGGCAACATAATAGCTCAAAGCATGTAATTGATATATCAACATGTAGTCAATAGACATCAAAAATCAACTTTAAAATAATTATAAACCTTTAAAATCCAAAAATTGACAATTCAACTAGTTTAGGTCCTATTCCCTATAATGACATCCGTATGAGTGCTAAATAGCTATACATCATAAAATTTAGATATAAAATACACCAAAATTACCAAACGAATCTCTCTTTCTTGGAAACTTGACAATATGAGGCTTGCTTCTTAAATTGTCACCTTACGTACACATCACAAAAATAGACAATGTGCTATGTAGTAGCTTAGTGGTGTAATTGATATAACTTGTATAATATACCAATTATCATCATTTATTAATATATATAAATCATGAACATTAATTTTATCATATAATGTGTAATAATTACATAACATGCATATATGCCCTAACATGGCATATAATGTGTGCATATTGTATCATAATAATCATACAACATTAAATCATGTAATATGTTCATTATTTATTTTGGTCCATCTATTAAAGCCCATACTCAAAAAACGGTAACACTATGGATAATGAAATATCAGTGGACCACGTAGGCCCTAAGAACCATATAGGTCCCATATGCATCAAACCTAAAGGTTAGTATATAATGTCAAATCATTAACATGCATCAGACCCAAATGTCAAAGCATAAAAAATAACTTAGAGGTTCACACATTGCAACCTTAAGGCTATAGATATACTGAAGTACCTTAGCACCTGCTATGACTCCTAGCTAAGCGGTTAACCTATTTGACTAGCCTGTTTACTTGCATCGACTATTAACCAATTATTTTTAGTTTCACCTCATTATTATTGCTTAATATTATTCTTAATTAAATTGATTTAGCCAACTAATGACTAAACTAAAAAATAGTGTGATTAAAACTTATTTCATCATTATGACATGCCAACCACATAATAATGCCATGTATTAAGTCTTTACATGCATATGCTAATAAACACATTATATCTGTACTAGTTCACATCATGCATTCCTATGACATCATATTTGCCATAATGTATGTACACAATCACTGTATTCATAAACATGTCATTCATATGCTACTAAAGCTTTTATCTTATTACATACATGTCATACACATCATGATCATACATTAGGCATAATAATAAAGTAATATGCCATACAAAACTCATACCATATCATAAATACACTATATCATGCATTTAAGTCGATAAAGAATGCATTATCACATTACATCTCTTTTATGTCATAAATACACATAACATGTCTTAAACAAAATACAGTTAATTATAATATCATACGACCAAATCGTCAACATAATTCATTACATTATTTATTTCTATGCACACAAACATACATAGCACGCAACATATTACCGTATACATGCCAAGGCTATTTGGCCACTCCCTTATAAAAAAGCTTACACTTACATTTCCTTAATATCATTCATACCTTCTTATTCCACATGATCAAAATCATAGACTTAACCATGCATATTATTTCATGCTCATCATAAAGTATAAACATTCTTAAATATTTCATAAACCATATCATGCTTTTTACATTTTACATATATAACATTACATAGAATATCTCCCATAAATATGACCAAATAACCATTTACATACATAATTCATCAATTGCATACATTTTATGCCATATCACGCACATGCACACATGTATATAGGCCATTCGGCCATTATGCTTCTCATCCCTCCATAATGCTATTCATCTATTCATTTATCACTTTTTCATGTTCATATGGTCAATTGCATTCATTCATGGTCATACTTCACACATATCACACATTTATGATGAATACATGCACACAGACAACCTTACATGGCCATTTCAGCTATAATGCCTTCGAAGGCTTTAAGCATCCATCACATGTATTCATCATCATAAATTAGGTCTACATAAATATTTAACACCCTACATATGCACACATCACATTTTCTATACATTTTACACTCTTAGATACACATACATATATGTCCATCATTCTTATAATTTAACATTCATCATTTTCCATCATTTTAACATTATAATTAATTTCTACCTATATTAATTTCATCATAAATCATAATTAGATGCTTTTTATTACATTAATTAACCATTAAATATATAATTATAAATTATGGCATATTATTGAATAAATAGGGCGTAACCAAAACTGCACAAATTATATCAATTACACATATGAAGAGAGTCAAAATGTACTCTCGAGGATCACTCACACCTTGCTCTTAACTTTATCTTGGTTTTTATTGATTTCCTTAATTGCCCATTATAGATTCAATATGTAAAACTTCATAATAAATCATACAAATACTAAAAATGAAACTTGACCACATATATCGACTCTTGGGCACCCTAAGAACATAGGAAAAATATCAAAATTCAAAAAATCTTACCTAAAAAATTTTGAGTCACTATTCATCAAGGTTGAAAATCAGGCCAAACTCTTAATTTTTTTCTGCAAATTCAAAGCTCAAATAGAAGAAATGGGCAAGAATTAAAGCTTAGAGGAGTAAAACTAGCTCACCCCTTTCTTCTTCTTGCGTTGGCAGCAAAGGGGAGCAAGGGCATACTATTCCTCCTTTGACCCCTTTTGTTGACCTTTTTATACCACATGAAAAATTAATTTTTTTTAATTTTTTTGCCTTGTTTTTGACATCCAAGAGACCTATAATTATCCTTAATTCAAGCCTCAAAAGCCTATAAAAATTTATGCTAAAAAATGCAAAAAATCGATGACAAACATAGTTTTAAGGTTACTCGATTTTAGTAAAAACACTTTGGATCTCCAAAAATTCCAATTCCAATGCCAATAGGCTAATTAGAATTTTTGAGTATCAAGTTGTATTAATCTCAAAAATTTTTATAGCAACTTTTTGAATATTTTATGCTTCAACTAAAACTAGGTCACTATTCATGCGGCACTGCTAAAAAACTTAATTGCCATTTTTTAGCCACCTAAACGACTTTGTTTTGACTTTAAATTTCATCCAAAACTATGTTATAATTAATACTTCCATTTAGTAGAATTAGTGCTCCTGGCCTTGGGAAAATACTATTCATATCCTAGAAAGTATCATTCATAACTCTAGGATTTTTGGGGCATTACACATAAGCTTTAACTTGACATTTATAACCCTTATGGCTGACATGAACTTCCTACTCAAAGCATCAACTACTACATTAGCTTTCCCATGATGATAATCAGTAAGGCAAGTATAATCCTTTATTAATTCTATTTATCTTCTCTATCTCACATTCGACTTCTTCTATGAAGGAAGATACTTTAAGCTCTTATAATCAGTATAAACATAACACTTCTCCCTATAGAGATAATGTCTCCATATCATTAGAGCAAAAACAATTGTAGCAAGCTCTAAATTATGTGTAGGATAATTCTTCTCATGTGGCTTTAGCTATCTTGAAGAATAAGTAATAGCTTTGCCCTCTTGCATCAGAACACACCCTAAACCATTCAAGGATACATCATTGTAAATGGTAAAATCTTTCTCAGATATTGACTGTATGAGAATAGGAGCTTCCACTAACATGGCTTTTAACTTGTTGAAGCTCTCTTGACATTTGTCATCCTAAACATACTTAACATTCTTCCTTAATAGATTTGTTATGGGTGCTGCAAATCTATAATACTCAGCCAAACCTAAAAAACTTCTAATCTCTATTGTGTTCCTCGATGGCTTCCACTCCATAACAACCTTAATCTTGCTTGGATCCACTCTAATACTTTATGCAGATGCTATATATCCTAAAAAAGACACTTCACTTAACCAAAACTCACATTTGCTGAGTTTGACACAAAGGTTTTCCTCTTTAAAGTTTGTAAGATAATTGTGAGATGTCTTTCATGTTCTTTTCTACTCTTAGATTATACCGAAATGTCATCAGTGAAAACCACAACAAATTGATCAAGATATGGTTGGAAACTTGGTTTATCAAGTCTATGAAAGTTGTTGGAGCATTGGTAAGCCCAAATGGCATTACCAAAAACTCATAATGACCATATCTTATTTAAAAAGTAGTCTTAGCCACATCTGCCTATTTGACCCTTAACTGGTAATATCCTGACCTCAAGTCAATCTTAGAGAAAACACATACCCCTTTAAGTTGATTAATAAATTATCTATGCAAGGCAATAGATACTTATTCTTGATAGTTAATTCATTAAGCTGTTTATAGTCGACCATAACCTTAAGGAACAATCTTTCTTTTTAATAATCATTACTAGTACTCCTTATGGCGACACACCGGCCTTATAAAACCCTTGTCAAACAACTTTTGCAATGGGGTCTTTAGCTCTTTTAACTCTATGAAAGCCATTATATATAGAGCTATATATATTAGTGTAGTTCTAAGTAAAACCTCTATAACAAACTACAGTTCCCATTCTGGAGGTAAATTAGGAAACTCTTTAGGGAAAAAATCCATATACCTTGACACTATAGGTATAAGGCTCGCATTTGGTTCTTCTTTTCTAATAGCATACACATGTACTAAGATAACTTGACAACCCTTTCTCAACATCCTCATAGCTGTAGATGGAAAGTCTATCCTCTCACCAATAACTATAATCTTCATCTCATCACTAGCCTTAAGAGATATATGCTTTTGCTTATAATCCATTATCACCTAATACTTAGACAACCAATCAATGACTAAGATCTAATCGAAGTCATTAAAGGTAACTCAATGAGGTTAGCTAAAAACTTGTGTCCTTGCACTATTAAAGGATACTCTTTATAAACCATGTTTACTATAACATGCCGACCTATAGGGTTATTAACCATAATCTCTATATCAAGAAGTTTTGATGCTAACCCCTGGTCTTATACCCATTCAGTGCATATATAAGAGTGTGTAGACCTCGAATCTATCAATGCTCATGTAAGAGAATCAAAGAGAAGAAAGGTACTCGCTATCACTTCAGCCAAATTTGCCTCCTCTCTAGCTTTAATATAGGTGCTTTGAGCACTACTCGACTCTATGATCTGACCCTTTAAGTACCCTCAGTCCTCTTTCCCTTATCTCATTTATGACCTTTGGCAAAAATATGTGCAAATCCCTGCCCAGCATCAAGCTTCTTCAAACAATCTCTAAGGAAATGATCCATTGTGCCACACCTAAAACAAACTCCAAGCTTGGACTTCCAACACTTTCCTTTGTGTCTTCTATGAAATATCTAACACTAACGTGCTAAATTACTCCTCGCTATAGAGGCTAGAGCACTAGCAACTTGAGATTGTTGCCTTATATTGTTCTTATTCCCTTGGCTTGCTTTCTATGATTGGCCTTATTTTTTAGATTATTGTTGTATTCCAGACTGACCTCCCTTAAACCTCTTCTTAGAATACTAGGATGTACTACTTGCTCCTTGACTAAAAGATCCCTTTTTCTAGTAGAGCTCACGTCTTTCCTTCTAAACTTCCTCTATTATGTGACAAGTTGCCACTAGTACTAAAAATCCTTCAATCTTTATCGGAGCAATCTGTATCTTGATCTTCATATTAAGCCTCTTCTCAAACTACTTATCTATTAAATTCTATCAATACCATATCTTTGGCATACCGACTCAGCATGGCAAAGTCCTTCTCATATTTTGGTATAGATCTATAACCCTATTTTAGATTTATAGACTCTTATCTTCTAGTATCTAGGTAGTATTCAGTGATATACTTCTTCTAAAATTGTTCTAGGAAGAAATTTCATGTCAAATCTACCTCATTCGTATGCTCAATTAAGGCCTCTCACCATTTAAAGGCTTATTTGTATAGAAGAGAGGTTGCACATATGACCTTCTCTTTAGGAGTGCATTTTAATAACTATAAAATTTGAATAGTCAAGTCTAACTAGCACTCTACCTTACCAACATCTGCCACTCCTTTGCCCTTAAAATGCTCAACTCCTATCTTCTTTATTGTTTCTAAATATGTTTTTTAGAGAACTTGAGTAGGTGGTGGTAGTGCTACCATTGTGGCCTATCTTAACAACTACAACATCTATTGAAAAAATTGGCAGTACTTGTGCTACTCGGCCTTAGCGGCCTTTTATCTAATTGTAGTCAGAGCATGGCTCTTGAGTTCTATATCGATATGTGGTGTAAAAGAACTCATCTTTGATTTATTAGACAAAGAATATATTATAAGCCTCAATATCATACTATTATGTGATGCATATTTTTAAGACCTCAAAATACTGAGGAACACCTAAATTAGAGCTCGAATACCACCAAATGCGACATACCTTACTTGATTTGATCGATGAACTCGAATAAGAAGTGACACACATCCTAATATTTAAACTTACTTTCTTTTAAAAACCAAAATAAAATAAAACCTTTTTGAATTCATTTGATTATATATTAGACTTTGAAAATTTGCTTAAATGAAAATTTGCATTTATGTTTTAAAATAGTTTTAGGAATCCTCGTGTCAAAAATCTGGCATCATAATAACTATACCAAGACACTATCCCAAAATGAATAGTAACTTATAGGTTTAAAACAACACTTTTATAATTCTCAAACACATCTCAACCTCAAATTTGTCCTCCTGACAATCTAACTCATCATCAAAAATTCAACAGCAAATAATAGGAAGAGATAGCATACAAACATAAACTAAAGCTCGAACTTGTTTTAATTAATTTACAAAATCAATTACATCCTAGATTAAGCTCAATCCTTCTTATGCTACCTATGAGTGCCACTACATAAATGCATCACATAATATATGTACAGGATAATAAAATACTAGAAAATATTCTTCTCTTGCTTTACTATACGTATTAAGGCTTTGACTCTAATAAGGTTCTTTTTGACATGCGCATTATGAATAAAAATGATGTTTTAAGCAAATTACTTAGTGGTGTAATCAAGGTAATTTATATGCACACATTCAATCATACATGCATATAGGTAACACAAAATATGTAGATATATGCACATAAGATGTAATCTTAAAAACAAGATGTATGCATGTATCTCAACCTTCATAAAGTGTGTACATTATTGTAAATATATCATCAAGCAATGAATGTTGATTTTTCAACTATTAGCTTTATGTCTTAAGGTTCAACTTTAAACATGTCTTATGCCTATACTTAAGAAAATACAAAAACCATACTGGATAATGCGGACTCTTAGGCCATCGAGGCTATCAGAACCACTGAGGCCTATAAATCTAGACCCCAAGGTCATTAGGACCATAAATGCCTAGCACCTAGACCTGAAGGTCATTAAGACCCTAAAGGCCTAACAACATCATCATAGGACCTATAGGTCATAAAAATTAACATAGGACTTGTAGGTCAGAAAAATTAGTAAAAAAGTACCCTAGTAGATGTTAAACCCTTAGTTTATCAGTTAACATATCCTTTCTAGGTTATTTACTTGTATAGGCTAATAACCAAATTTATTTTGGTTTCACTATATTAAAATAGCTTAAACTAGATACTAAATAGGGTTTAACCAATAAATAACCAAATAGGAAAAATATTAGATTTTTTTATTATCATCATATTTTATCATATTCATTATAAAATACATAACATAAACTCATACACTTTAGAATATTAAACATGGATTAGGCCCTCATATTATGTCATAAGTAACATACACTTTTTGGGTCATGTATCAATAATGATAATTACTTCATAACATGCCTCATAAATTTTAGCCATGGTAGCTTAATAACCATACTTCATTGTCATAATGCTTTACATCATTATTCCATTACAATGCATGTAATTATAACATCATTAGCCTCAACTACATCAACATGCTTAGTGAACCATTCAGCCATCATATGTCTTAAACATTAGCACAACCATTTTTCTCATTATAAGTCAACATTACACACAATGGCATATTTAGCTCTATACACGCCTATACATACCCATATGACCATTTGGCCAAAAGTTCACATGCACACTTACACAATAGGCCATTCGGCAATCATGCCTACACACACACTTTTATCTTTATGTGATTATCTCATGCATATCATATCACATGCACATGGACACATATCATTATCCATAAATAATTACCCTCATGTACATGCATAATTCAAGACATGCACACCTATATACTTTAGGCCATTTGGCCATCATACTCAAGCTTATCTGATATTATTCTCTTCACAGATGCAAGGCATCCCCATACCTTATTATGTGAAAGAATAAGTTTGTAATGTTCGTAAAACTTGGCTTCAGGAATAGTACTTATCGGGTTATGATCAGGGTTCCTGAGTGGTGGGCCCCACTAAAGTGACCTAGGGGGGTTCTAGTCATGAAACTTCAATGGGTAAATAAGGCATGAAAAAAAAGAATTTGAAGTAGCCATTGAAAAAAAAAAATTCTTTTACATCGATATTTAGAGAATAGTAATCTTAGTTTTAGTTGTGATATAAAAAAGTCAAGATATGCTCAAATTGATCTAGAAATAGCATAACCTGAAGGTTAAAAATTCTAAATAGTCTAATGGTGAAGAAATTAGAATTTTTGACATTGGTAAGTATTCCTTTTGAAATTCCAATTTAGGTGATTGCATAGTTAAACATGTTTCCTTTAGCCTTTGGGCATGAACTTAGAGAAGTCCTTTAATTATGAAATTCTAGAGCTCTTGGTGCCTTGAGAAGATCTTTTTGTGAACTCAAATTTAAGACAAATTTTAAAGATTAAAACATAAATAAAATTAAATCTATCAGTTGGATCGTTATGTGGTTTAATCATCATCATCCATGAGTTTAATATAAATAAGTGAGTGTATGTGTGCATATCACATGATCACAAATTCATCTTCTTCCTCCCTCTTATAAAGCCGATGCCAGCCTCCATGAAAACCCTCTCCCCTATTTTTTTCAAACACCACAAAATCTTAAGTAAAACCCTCGAATATTATACTTAAAATGATCCTTGTCACAGTTAGAGTCTTATTATAGTGTTCATTACATGAGAAAAGGGGATTTTTTTTTTGGAAAAGAGAAGATTTGAAGGTTAGGGTTTTAGAAACCCATAAGCTAGGTAAGTATATTTTTGGAGTCCTAATATTTTTCTATGATATTAGGCATGATTAGAATTACGATACGGGTGATATTTTTTTAGTTTTGATTAGTGTAGATTTTTTTATAGAATTTTCTAACATATTGTCTATCAAAGAACTTAGAAAAGATGAAAAGAGGCAACCTAAGGGCAAAAAGAAGCTATAAGTGAAATTTAGGAAACCGAGAAATCACTTTGTAAGTGTATTCAATAAAATATGTGTACACTTTGTTACTTTGTGCATTCCAAGTTGATATGTTGTTATGTAACTTGTTAGTTTAGAAATATGGATGGTCCTAAAATATTAATGATGGATTACTATGGTCTATTATATGCTAAATAAGTGAAAATAATGGAGAAATTATGATAAAATAATTTAATTGATGAATTACACATTTGGCCGAATGTTATGTGTAAAAAGGACAAAATGGTAATTTATGATAATATGATTAAAATATGTATAATTGAGTTACATTTAGATGATTAATCATGAGAGGATAATGTTTGGTGGAAAGAAATACTATATGTTGGAAATGAGGTAAATTATATGTATGTTGTGTGTATGTATTCTTATGTGTAGATGTATAAGTTGCAATAGAGATGTGATGAAAAATAACTTGCAATGTAAGTATAATTATGTTGACAACTTTAAATGTGGAGCATAAGTCATAAAAAAAACATGTAGGAATTATATTTGTATCAATAATGTAAAGAAAGGTATAATTATGATCATGTATTATGTATAAAGATTACATAATGAAAAGGTGTATAAAGCA
>CANXYI010785639.1:0-20892 GCA_948208565.1 Hura crepitans | reverse complement strand
CCACTATATAAACTGTACTTTTTATTGATTTTTGTCATTTTCTTACCTTTTCATAGTCCTTGCCTCTAAGCATTACATATATCCATATATACACCATGCTACCCACCAATAGAGTCATCTATGCCATCAACCTGTACATAGACATATCGCCATGATGGGTTGGTTTATTGATGAGGAAATTGACTGATACAGATGATTGGCCACCATTACACTGATAGGAAATAGGTACAAATGTACCCAGACATTACAAGACCTAGGCATTGTAAACCGAGTGGATCAACTACTTGTCCAGGTAGGGTGGAAAGAGTTCTACCTATTACATTATGCTACTTACCTTGCTATGACATTAGAGTTCCTCAGCACATTTAGGTTTCGATGGGCCAGTCTGAACAACATATCCGCTATTCATTTTGTTGTGATGGGAAATAGATACAACCTCTTCTTCCAGTGATTCATAGAATTACTACAATTGTCGACAAATGGGGAAACAAAAATCCTTGAGAGCCTGGACGAGCATTGGTGATTTATTGGTTAGCTAGGCACCACCTACAGTGCTGCAATTTGGACTAAGACATCCACCATATAGGACCTAGTTCATAGATATCTACATTGATTATTGTCTCTCAGTTACCTCGGGCGAGTTAGTAGCTTCAGTCAATTGAATTGGAATGATTTTTATGGCCTTTGAGCCTTACAGCATAGAGTCCAATTCAACCTAGCTAGGACCATCCCTAATCATCTGCATCGTGCTAGCTAATTGCCAGGCAAGAGAATCATTATAGGAGGGATGGTCACTACTTTGCTGCTTAAGTTAGGCATTCCAGAGCAGCTTCTAGGCTAGTCTCTTTAGTAATAGTTGCTGGTTGATTGAGACACCTGTATTGCTATTGGGATCACAAGGCTAGATTCCTGAGCACATGTCAGATATAGATTACTCATGGAGGCTGAGTTGAGCCAGTAGGTAGGCAACCCAATGAGTGAGGAAGATCAGTTTGTATTCGACTTAGAGGAGCTTTTAGGGATTGACTTGACTTTCGAAAGGCTAGCTTAGAGGCAACAGACAGATGAGGCAGGTCCGTCTTCTTCAGCACCACCACCTCAGCCATTAATTAAGTCTCTCCTTTAAGGATTATAGATGTGGATGACGGAGCAGTTTTAGCACAATCAAGTTGAGCGGAGCATGAGAATCGAGGAGTCTAAGCAATGAACTAAACAGAGATTGGATGCTATGAAGATAGAGATCCGAATGCTAAGATATCAAAAATAACCTTCAGCCCCTTACCCTTTACTCTATTTTTGTTTTACTTTACTTCATTACATCTACCTATTCATGACAACTTATGGCACAAAAAGAATTGTACTCAAAAGTGCTAATCTATGAAATTGACATATTTCATGCTTATTTACTTTTATCAAAACATGGACAGAATAATAAAACAAGTACCTATTAAACAATGACAATAAAAAATGATAAAAAATATAATAATAATAAAAAAGAAAAAAAAAGAAAGAAAGAAGACAAACAAAAAAATGGAAGAGATAGACAAAACTAAATAAAAGATAAGTAAAATGAAAAAGAAAAAGAAAAAGAGAGATAAGAGAACAATAAAAAAAGAGAGATAAAAGAGATAAGAAGAAAAAATAAAAGAAGAAGAAAAGAGAAAAAGCAAAAGAGAAATATGTATGCACTCACACACATAACATGTATCCATATTATAATTAACCTTTGATGAACTAACATGTTTTACCTCGTGTTTTCCACATAGGGGCAACCAAAATTTTAGCCTTCATGAGAACTCAAGTGCAACATCTTAATAATGCTTGAGCCAACTCGTCTTTAGGTGTAGTGTCCTAACATTACCAGAATCAATCACACCAAACTAACCCTAGGTGCAGCGTCCTAGCACTGCCTAGGTCTCATCAACTCATCTTTAGGTGCAGCGTCTTCGCACTACCCGAACTCAGGTGCAGTGTCCTAGTACTACCTGAGCCAACTTGTCTTTAAGTGCAGCATCTTAGCACTAGCTAAATCGACTCATCTTTAAGTGCAGTGTCCTAGCACTGCCCAAACACATGTGTAGCATCCTAGCACTACCTGACTTAACTCATCTTTAAGTGTAGCATCCTAGCACTGCCTGAATCGACTCATCTTTGGGTGCAAAGTCCTAGCACTACCCAAACTCAGGTACAGTGTCCTAACACTACCTAAGCCAGCTCATCTTCAGGTGCAGCATCTTAGCATTTCCTGAATTGATCAAATCAAATCAACCATTGAGTGCAGCATCCTAGCACTGCCTGACTTTTGAGAGGAGAGAGAGAGGAGAGATGAGAAGAGAGGAGAGAGGAGAGGAGAGAGGAAAGGGAGAGGAGAGCAGAGAGGAGAGGAAAAGAAAGAAATGAGAGCAAGAGAGAGGGAGAAAACATAGAGAGATAAAGAGAGGAGAGATGAGAGAGAGAAAGAGGGGACAACCCAGACACGACCCTTTTAGGAGATTTTCAGGGGTAACATTTTAATTCTACCTGAACCAACCTTAAGTGCAATATCCTAGTCCTATCTAGACCATATTAACTTTGGCCCCGATGTATCTTATAGAGAGATCACCCTCGAGGTACATGTCCATATCCTTAATAAATTTAGGTCAACTCACACACTCTATAGTCGCCTCCCCAAAGTTAGGGGCAACTATAAACATTTGGTTTCAGGACCTCTTAGGTTCGGTTTGCCTAATGATGATGCAAAGGACAAAAATCCTAAAAATGGATTTTTGACGTCCGCACTAAAGATCTCAAGATATAAAAAAAATGGCGTAAACTATTGTTTTAAGGACCAAAACAGCCATTTTGCCCTAAAACTTGCCGTTCCCATGCACAGGGTGCCTATTTTGGGCCTAAAATGGTAGAACGGTCATTTCGGATTAAAAAGTGGCCATTTGAGCCGTTTGGTCCAAACGGGCCATTCTCGCACACTGGGTGCCCGTTATTGGTCCAAAATAGCCAAAACGACCATTTTGGCTTCAAAAACAGCTATTTGGGCCATTACCTCGCATAGAAAGACCATTTTAGCTAAGATAAAAATGGCCATTTTGCACCTTGGGGTCTATGCATAAAAACCAATTAGGTCCTTGTAGGTTAAAGTTGGTCAATTTAAAGAGAGAGAAAATATTTTAGAGAAAGAAATCACAAAAAATACCTAGAAAAATACAAAAAATATTATTTTCACACCATATTTTGGATTTTTTTCAAGATTCAAGCATCGTTTTCAATTCAAGTTGAGATATATCTGAAGGAAAATATACTTGTCTTGATTATTTGGGGTTAATTATTGTTATTATTGTCTATTATTTGTTAGATTATATTTTAGGCCTTCCAAAATGTAATTTTTATTTTTTTATTCGGTTAGATTGTATTTTAGGTAATTGCCTTGTATTTTATTTTTCAATCGAATTATTTCCCTATATATACCATGAATGTTGTAATAAATTAGGAAAAAGATTTTTTTCATGCGAATGGAAAAATAATTAAAATATTTCTATTTAATCAATTGGTGTTTTATTAATAAAATTGGGTTTGATTTTTCTTAATAAAAGTCACAATAAAACTATTTTCTAAGAATTAGCATGTGAGGACCAAAGTTCTCAAATTAAACCTATTTCCCAATTTATATATGATACCTCCAATTTCAACCCCGAAATATTCCATAAGCACCGAATTAGGTAGAAGAATGGTTTTACACGTTAAAAGGAAATAGTAAACAAAATCATATTTTTACCCAATAAATTGGTGTTTTGTTAATAAAATAAATTACGATTTTCTCTCATTAAAATTTACAACAATAACATTCATTTTTCCAAATTGACCTTTGAGAACCAAAGTTCTTAAACCATTCTTCCAAACAAAAGTCATTACAATAAAATTCATTTTTCCAAATTGACATTTGAGAACAAAAGTTCTCAAACCATTCTTGCAAATAGAAATTATTTTAATAAAATCAATTTCCTAAAATTGGCATTCGAAAACCAAAGTTCTCAAAATAATTAATTGCCCGATTTTATGTTATTTCGATTTCAAGCACCTATTTATTTTTTTGTAAATATAATTTGTAACTTCTTCTATGTGAATGAGTGATATATTTTAATTGCAAAAAATCGCTTGAGGAAAGGAGTATCGTTATAAATTCAAATCAAAGTTCCACATTAAGTTTAGGTATAAATAAGAGTAAGGTTCTAAATTGCTCTTGTTTTAGTGCTACAAGGTATTTCTATTTCCTGACTCCATCGAGTGGCAACTCCTACCTTATGGTGCCCAACTTGCACCCCCTAAGGTTATCAAAAAGGGGCATCCCTAGATTCCTTTAGATTCCTTCTTAATTTCTAAGACTTAAGGAGCGAGGCCTAACTTGAGTCTTAAGCTGCTTCGGCTTGATCATTCTTAGGAAAATCAAAAGGATCATGCAAGACAACCTTTTTACTATATTCTTATTACTTTTCCTAAAAAAAAAGTCATCAAATAAGCTTAAACTTTATCTTAAGTGATTATTCTGCTTATTATTTAATTTATTACACTATAACTGATTTGACACATCTATGCAAAAATATCTAAAATAATCTTTAGCTAGCATCTTATCAGAACTTGGGAAATACTGCTTCCTTATGCTTAATTCTTATATTTATAATCAGTCTATTTATTTACTTAATTAAATTCTCTAGCCCGACTAGAAAGACAACACTTAAAGACACTAGATTTAGAGGGATAATAAACTAGGGCAGTGGTTCCCCTTTTGGACCTATGCCATTACATAGGCATATGTGCCATAATGGAGATCATCCGTAGCATCCCCGAACATAATAAAAGTACTGTGTGGCATAATGGAGATCAACCCATGGGCCTCCCCAACCACAAATGAATAATTGTGTGACATAATGGAGATTAGCCCATAGGTTTCCTTAGTTGCAAATCATCAACAATCACTGGGTGACATAATGGAGATCAGTATGTAGACCTCTCCTACCACCAATGAACTAGCAATTGCAAAACCCTAAGTTAATTGGTCAACCCATCTAGTAGGTGTCTAACCAATGGGCTAAGTAGCTTAATTTAACATTATTTATTAGCCAAAATTATTCTTATAATATTTAGGTCCCAAAAATAGATAGTTAAAAATTTTTTCTTATACTTTGAAAATTTATTCAGAATGGTATAGCCATTTTTTTGGCTTTATAAGGTGAAATCCCAAAACAATTCTGAAGTCTATTGCTGCCAAAATTTAAGATATCATATATTATTATTTATCAAGGCATTTCCATTTAATAGATTAATACTTTCTATTTAGTGACATTTTTGGTTCTGGTAGAGGTCAATTGGATAGTGAAAGGTCATTTCGACCACTTTTGGAAGTCACTTTCTTAGGACTATTTTAAGACCAATTTCAACTTTGTTTTCACTATTTTATTAAATATTTTTTTGGGCACAAGGCCAACAATAGCTGGGCAAAATCTGTGGCCAAAATATAGGCACAAATGCCAATTGAATCTTGGCCAAGTCCATGGCCAAAATCTAGGCATCAAGCCACTAAAACTAGGCCAATTCCATGGCCAAAACATGATTTAACATTAGCCTCTCAAAGGCATAAATAAAGTTCACTTTAAGTTATTATCTTAAGTTTTAGCTTGATGTTTTAAATCAGGGCTTTCTTAGCCACATTCAAGGCATAATCTCAAAGTGTATAATGTGATGTTACAAGGTCATATACTTAGCTATTCCATATCTATTTCATGCCCACAATCAAGCTAAAATAATACACTTAATTAACACTTATTAGCATTAAGCTTCATATCAAATTACCTTGCTAAATTCCATCGGGTACTTAAGAAAATTGAACTAACTTTCCATTTTTTTCCACATAATTACAACATTTAATCATTTCCATGTGCCATTAACTCAAATGTGGTTATATACATCTCAATCTAAGCTAAGTTGGTTAAGGCACAAGTAACATTTCTTGTTAACTATTCATTATAGCTCACGGGTATAAGCAATTCCACACATTCCATAATGATTTCTTTTGCCAACTTTACTTAATTCATATCCTAACGTACCAAACATCTTCTAAATCCACTAAATTACTGATCAAACATCCATATGTAGCAAATTCTAGCAAGCATTATAAAGCAAATTTAGTATAAACTAAGAACACATGCTTAATTCTACTAAATACTTAAGGAAATCAACCTAACCAAGGAAGAATTTAACTCTATATGCACCATTCCAACCCTCTTAAGTCTATGTTCACTAGCCTAGGCACCTAATTACATGAATAAAAGGCTGAAAGTCCATTTACATAACACTTTAAAGGTGCCCTATTCAACATGATCAAGCCACTAGCAAAATTCCAATAAGTTATGGTAACATTGTCCTCTCTTTGTGAGCCTCCAAATGCCCTCCAATGGCTACCAATCCCTCATACACACACACTTACATGTCTTAGCTATGATTTAAAATCAAAAGTCACCTAAAAAGCACAAGGAATAAGGGAGATAGAGCCACAAACTCACATTGGTGTCATGGTTCAAGACTATTCTAACCTATTGACCTTATTTGATTTTTTTTTCTCCCAAACCACAACTCCTTTTGGCTTGATTCTTTTTCCTTATGATCCCTAACATCCTAAAGAATTTTTAACCACTAGAATCACTTCATGTAGCCATCGAAGAAGAAAGTTATGGCTTGAATATAGAAAAGGTCGGATCAGGAAATTTAGGCAAAAAAGAGGAAATAAGCAAAATGAGTTTTATCCTTTAACAAGTGGAAATCCACTTGTCACATGCCCTTTGCCACTTTGTATGGTTACTCAGCCACTTGGCATTGCTAGGGGCCCTATTTTGACACCTTAAAATTATCTTAGAAATTCTTGAACCATCCCAATTTTTTGCGAAAATTCAAAAGTTCTTAAAAATTCACTCAAACTTGTAAAAATTACACTATTTATTTTAAAATTCTTATTTTAATCCCCTCTACCTGCTCGTAAATTTTTGTGGCCAAATTCCACCGATAAGGTAGTTTTCAGATTGCCTCGATTGGCATGCCAACATTGAAAATTACAAGATTTTACAAATGACCTTCGATTCCAAAACTTCTTTCACCATTGGACTCAATGTGATTGTTTAGCTTTAGGGTTCATTATTTTTGGGTCTGTTCGAGCACATACCAAGTCAATGCTGGCTCGAAAAATTTTTATTGGCCCAATGGGTAGCTCTAAGCCTAAAATGATTTGTTGATTTTGCTAAATTTTCAAATTTTGCCCATTTCATCAAATTAAGGCCCCTCAAAGTTTCACAACCTATGCCACTGCCTCGGTCCATGTGCAAGTGACCCTGTACCTTAGGTGCGCTCCTCGAACCTTATGGCACTATTGTTAGAGCCTCGAAATGCAGGCATTACATTTCATTCCCTCTTAATAAAATTTCATCATCAAAATTACCTAAAGCAAATAAAGAAGAATATTAAGCTCCCATTTGCTCGTTTAGCTCTCAAGTAACTTCCTTTATACTTTTATACCTCTATAGCACTATAATAGTGGTATGGACTTATCTCTACAATTACCTCATTTCATGAGCCATACTCTACACTATTTCTTAGGCATAACTTATATCCAACTATATCTTAATAACTATCATCAAGGTCTTCTATAATAGATCTAATATGTGCCCCTAAGTATAGAACATAAAAACATTATGTGTTGCTATAGCTCAGGTGGTAATACAAGCCTGTATGCTAGAGGTCTTAACCTTATCAATACCCCCGTAGGGTCTGATAACTTAGGACTCAATTACCTTTTTCTTGAACTTCTACACCTATTTTCTAGGAAAAACTCCAGAAAACTTTGTCTCTAATTGAATATTTAGCAGTTTCCCGCTTCAAGTCAGCACAAATTTTTCCTATAATTATACTACTTTTAGCCTTTTTTTTTTATTCATTCACTTTTCTTTAACCTCATTAATCAAGTCTAATTTGAAGACTTTCTATCTCAAATCTCACCTCAAAATGAAAGGTCCTACATTGTCCATTATACAATGCCTCATAGGGGCCTATTCTCTAACTAAATTGACCACTACTAGCATACACAATCCTTGCTAAGAATATATGCGTATACACGTATCAAAAACTGTACGCTTACTAATACTATGACATAACATGTGATCAAATATATGTGTCACCCTTTCTACCTATACATCAGATCCAGGATGATAAACTAGGTGATGAGCTAGTTTGGTGCCTTTGTTTGCTGGTAGCTTCTGCCAAAATTTAGAAGTAAAATAAAATTTCTATCGATATGCTAGTCACTGGCACAATAAGAAATCTGATGGGCTCATCACTATACAGTCTAGCCAATCTATTAAAAACTAACCCATTCTAACCAAGTAACTTGAACTACCTTGACTCTCTGTTAACAATTATGCATGCACCACAACATTTATCTTTACATAATAGTGAACTTACCACAACCCTCAGAGTTAGCTTTTCCCATTCTCACTTAGATATAACTTTAGGATGTAATACTTTAAAAAGATTCTGATACCCAGCTTCTACTTGCTGGCATATCAAATAGTTGGTATTATACCCCTACCACATTCCTTTCCATACTAAGCCATCCAAAAATATGATTCCTAAACTTAGATTTTTCCTTCCAAAATACCTGGAACGAGGAGACTCATGGATTTCCTTAAACATCTGCAACTCAGATCCTCTATACAAATTGTACATGATCTATTTTGATGAGTCCATTGTATACTTACTATTAACTATGACCCTATGGTCATCCCCTTTTTTGCTTTGCTAATTATCTGAACCATCTACTTGTCTCTCATCTAATTCTCTTTAATTTGTCATCTAAAACCTAACTTCACTTATAATTTAGCTACTACGACCTCTTCTAAAATAACTAGTAACTTCACATTCATAATCTCTCTAGGTCATCATAAATTTCCCTATGCTTAGCATCTTTTCACTCATTAGCTTCCTCTGGTAAATAGTCAATCAGGTAGTTATTATCCTAAATCAATCTACCCTGTTTCTCTATTTTAGGTCCCTTCTCCTAAGTAAGGGATATTTCAAACTCTAATGATTTATATCTATATAGCATTTCTCTATATACTAATAACGCCTTCATCTATTTTGACATAACTATAATAATAACTAGGCCCAAATTAAGGGTAAGACAATCCTTCTCTCATGCCTTCAATTGTCTGAAGGCATAAGCCTCCATTTTATTGTCTCACATTAACATCTAACAAGCCATTTAGTGAAGCACCCTACACATAACAAGGTTCTTACCTTGTTCAAGTTAAATTAGGATAAGAGCCTCTATCAACCTTAGCTTAAACTTAGCAGAACTTTCTTGACAGTGCTTATCCCACACAATTCTTGCCTCCTTTCTGATTAGTCTAGTCAAAGGAGTAACAACGATGGGAGTCCTCTTACAAGCCCTTTGTCACATCAACTAAGTCTAAAAAATTTCTTATCTTAGTTATATTACAAAAGGGTTTCAATTCCAACACTACCTCACCTTTACTGGGGCTAATTCTGACTCTCTCCATTGAAACTATGTTTCCAAAAGAAAAACTTCATTTGCCTAGTTCACACTTGTTGAGTTAGGCATATAGCCATCTTTCTTTTAGGGTTTATATCACAATCCTTAGAAACTGTTCATAGTTTTCTTTGTTCCTAGAATACATCAAATGATCATCCAAGAACACCATTACCACTGGTCTACATAAAATTAAAAGTTTTACCTATTGCAATCCATGAAATTGCTAAAGCATTAGTGAGCCCCAACAACATCACTAGAGACTCACAATATCCTCACAATCACACTGTTCAATCACTTTTAGGGTAAGGCACAACCCGAATGGCCTATCTTTCATTCTCATAGATAGCTCGAACACTTATCGAGAAATTATAATAGGTCTAATAAAACCCTTATCACTTAGCTCTTACAGCTGTACTCTTGTTACTCCCATTTCAACAGATGCCCTTCTTTAGAGAAAAATAAACACTGGGGCAATACCAGGATACCTCTACTTCAGAATTCAATTTTCCCTAAAATAATAATCCTGTAGCTTAATAAGGAGATATTAAAGACCTGACCCTTACCTCATAGATATGCTAGATTAGAATTAAATTAGTCTGATTAATACCTTTGGCCAAACATGCCTCTCTCTTCTTGAAGGAGTTATTATATCCTAACAACAAAGATAAAGTTGCTCGAGAATTTTCTCTCACCATTCACTTTCTCTACTAGTCTTCTTATAGTTTAGAGGGTTGACTTTGTATGGTTACCCTCAGTCATAACCTGATACTTAATGAGCCACTCTATTTTAGAAGAACCTCAATATATTGAAACATTACTTGGTTAGACCCACAACAGTCCATGCCCCTAAATCACCAGAGGCATCTTTTATACACCCCTATTCATAATCACACATGCTGCCCCATAGGGCTATTAACTCTATTATTGTTATCAACTTGCTTAGGCCTTATCTGCCTATTCTGTACTAGTGTAGTATATGCACATAAGGGTATTAAATCAGGATTCATCAAAGCCAAGATTGAAACATTAATTAAAAAAATACCAGCCATACCATTTGGTCCCACAGCCACTTTTTAGTCTCACAAATACACTACCTGGCTGAAGCACAAGCCTTAACTTTAGTACCCTGACTAACACTGGACTATTCTCCTTTAGTCTATTTCTAACCCCTACTTTGGAATGTAGCATTAGATATTTATGCTTGAGCACCATCTATTTGTCCCTAAGGACATTCTCTCTGTGGTGGCCTCTAACATGACATTGGAGGCATTCTTTCTTAATTGCCTCCTCAATACTACTCCTAGTGCCTTTTCTAGCAATGATCACACATGGGTGGTCCACTTCTAATACCCTTTTTGGTACTAGGACCTAGACTAAAACTATGCCTATAACTGACCTTCTCTCCTTGTCTAATCAATTTGGTATTACACTAGGTTATCCCACAGTGCTCTACCTCTTTCTCTGAAAGAGGTCTCTCCTTGCTGGTACCATTTCTTCCTATCACATGCAATTAATACTGATACTACCAACTCCCTCTTTCTGAGGTTTAGCTATCTGTATCCTTACCCCTACATTTAGTCTTATAAGGGAGCTTCTATATTTGATAAATATGTCATTGAAAATAATTTTCTCAGTATACTTTAAAAATCTAGTAAGATCCTTTTATGTGCTCCTTTTTACTATACCAACGGCAGGGTTTCTCTTGCATGTTACTAGTTAGTCACTCCTGACTCTAGCTACTACATGACTTGCTCTTTTTATATTATGGTTGTCAAACTAATTGATTCTATAGCCCTTCTTTGGGCAACTAGACAAGTCATTTTTGTACTACAGAAGACTTTCCTTTCTTACCCTTAGACAGCATAACAGTTCAGAGGAATTAAAACTTAACTCTTTGATATTCATGTACTTTACTAAGGAATGTTGAACCTTTGCTCTGATACCACCAAGTGTGACACCCCTTATTGGATTCCTAAAGAAACCTAATGAGTGGCGCTCTTCTTGTAAGGTCACCCATCCTAAAATTTCTCCTAAAGTCATTCATTTAACTTTTACTAATTTCTCTCTAAATCCTATTATCTAACTCCAAAATCACTTCCATGAGTTCCTATAGTCCATTTAAGTTAGGATCAATGTGATATAGTCATTACAGAAGAAATATACTAATAGTCAAATTTCACCTAAAAAATTGATAGCATAACGGCTACCCGGGTCCTAACCCAAAATTTGAACAAGCCTATTTAAACACTTCTATAAGTAATCCACAACACCTGGACCCATCTAGTCCCCCATTCTTAGCTTATCATCATCATCTAACACATATCAAACACAGGCCTCAAGCCATAGATGAACATACATAAATATAAAGCCTGAGGCTCACATTAATGGCACATATCACATAGGGTCATACATTCTCCAAAGAACAAGTATAGAAATGCTTAATTACATCAACAAGTCATAATCACTTAATTACATTACATTTCAAAGCCTAAATTCATTTCCTACCTATTTCCCACCTTAGTACATGGATATAATAACTGTACAAAATTTACTTCCAAAGTCTTCACTTGTATTCTCTGAACCGCTGTTATCACGCTTTACGAGGTAGGTCTCACAGTAGTGTTCCTATGCACCAAAACTGGTATGTTGAGTATACGAGATACTCAATGGTGAACTTAAAGTAATTTAATCATGCTATAATCTTATTCATTTATCTGATCAATTTAAGAATGATTTTACTTGATTATATAACTTAATTTTTCACTTGGGTGCCAAATCACTAAAATACCCCTAGGGTATTTATCTGGTTTGAAAATAGCAATTTGACTCGAATAAATCATTTAAGGTGATGACTACTACATTTAATATGCATATTTTGTAGGAATCACTTAATCTGACTTAAAGGTGAAAAATTACAAAAATACCCTTTTACTGTATTCTTGTTACTTTTCTTGAAAAAGTCATCCATCAAGCTTAAACATTATCTTAAGTGATTATTCTACTTATTACTTAATTTATTACACTGTAATTGATCTAACACATCTGTGCAAAATATTTAAAATACTCTTTAGCTTGCATCTTATTAGAACTTGGGAAATACTGCTCCCTTATGCTCAATTGTTATGTTTATAATTAGTCTGTTTATTTACTTAATTAAATTCTATAGCCTGACTAAGAAGATGACATTTTAAGACACTAGATCTAGAGGGAAATAAATTAATATAGTGGTCTCCATTCTGGACCTACGCCGCTACACTAGCATATGTGCCATGATGGAGATCAGTCGTAGCCTTCACAGACATAATAAAAGCATTGTGTAGCATAATAGAGATCAGCCTATAGACCTCTCCAACCATAAATGAATAACTGTGTGACATAATGGAGATCAGCACGCAGGCCTCCCTAGTCACAAATCATAAACAATCATACATAATAGAGATTAGTCCGTAGACCTCTCTAGCCACCAATGAACTAACAACTGCAAAACCCTAAGTTAACAGGCCAACCCATCTAGTGGGTGTCTAACCAATGGGCTAAGTAGCTTAATTTAACTTTATTTATTAGCCAAAATTATTCTTATAATATTTGGGTCTTAAAAATAGACAATTAAAAATTTTACCTACACTTTGAAAATTTATTCACATTGGTATAGCCACTTTTTGGCTTTACTAGGTAAAATCCTAAAATAATTCTTAAGTCTATTGCTACCAAAATTCAAGATATCTTATATTATTACTTATTAGGGCATTTCCACTTAACATATTAATACTTTCTATCTAGTGACATTTTTGGTTCAGGTAGAGGTTAACTGGACAATTATAGGTCATTTCGACCACTTTTGGAAGTCACTTTCCTGGGACTATTTTAAGACAACTTTTAACTTAGTTTTCACTATTCTATTAAATATTCTTTTCTGGGCACAAGGCCAAATGTAATTGGGCCAAATCCATAGCCAAAATATAGGCACAAATGCCAATTAAAACAGGGCTAAGTCCATAGCCAAAATCTGGGCACCAAGCCACTAAAACAAGGCTAATTCCATGGCCAAAACATGATTTCACACTAGCCTCTCAAAAGCATAAATAAAGTTCACTTTAAGTTACTATCTTAAGCTTTAACTTTAGGTTTTAAATCAAAGCTTTCTTAGCCATGTTCAAGGCATAATCTCAAAGTGTATAATGTGATGTTACTAGGTCATATACTTAGCCATTCCATATCCATTTTGTGCCTACAATTAAGCTAAAATAATACATTTAATTAACACTTACTTGCATTAAGCTTTATATCAAATTACCTTGCCTAATACCTTCGGGTTCTTAAGAAAATTGAACTAACTTTCCATTCTTTTCAACATAATTACAACATTCAATCATTTCCACATGCCATGAACTCAAATGTGGTCATATACATCTCAATCTAAGCTAAGTTGGTTAAGGCACAAGTAATATTTCTTATAAACCATTCATTATAACTCATGGGTACAAGCAATTCCACACATTTTATGATAATTTCTTTTGCCAACTTTACTTAATTCATATCCTAACATACCAAACATGTTCAAAATCCATTATAGGCACTAAATTACTCATTCAAACATCCATATGTAGCAAATTCTAGCACATATTACGAAGTAAATTTAGCAAACACTAAGAACACATGCTCAATTCCACTAAATACTCAAGGAAATCAACTTAACCAAGGAAGAATTTAACTCTATATGCATTATTTTAGCCCTATTAAGTCCGTGTTCGCTAGCCTAAGCACTCAAATACATAAAGAAAAGGCTGAAAGTCCATTTACATAACACTTTGAAAGTGCCCTCCACAACATGATCAAGCTACTAGCATAATTCTAGCATGTCATGGTAACTTTGTCCTCTCTTTGTGAGCCTCCAAAAGCCCTCTAATGGCCACCAATCTATCATACACACACACATACATGTGTTAGCTATGATTTAGAACCAAAAATCACCTAAAAAGCCTAAGGAATGAGGGAGATACAACCATAAACTCACCTTTGTTTCATCATTCTTGTCTATTCTAACCTAGTGACATTGTTTGATTTTTTTTCTCCCAAGCCACAACTCCTTTTGTCCTAATTCTTTTTTCTCATGATCCCTAACATCCTAAGGAATATTTAGCCACCAAAATGACTACATTTGGCCACTGGAGAAGAAAGTTATAGCCTGAATACAAAAGAGGTGGCATTAGGAAATCTAGGCAGAAAGGAGGAAATGAACAAAATGAGTTTTCTCCTTTAACAAGTGGAAATCCACTTGTCACATGCATTTTGCCACTTAGAATGGTTGCTCAGCCACTTGGGATTGCTGTAGGCCCTATTTTGACACCTAAAAATTGTCTCAAAAATTCCCAAACCATTCCCATTTTTAGGAAAATTCAAAAATTCATAAAAATTCACTCGGACCTATAAAAATTACACCGTTTGTTTTAAAATTCCTATTTTAATCTCCTCTATCTGCTCAAAAATTTTTGTAGCCAAATTCCATCGATTAAGGAGTTTATTCAAACTTCCTCGATTTGCATGCCAACCTTAAAAATTAAGTATTTTAGAAATGACCTCCGATTCAAGAAATTCTTTCAGCATTGGACTCAGTGTGATTTTCAAGGTTTAGGGTCCACTATTTTTGGGTATTTTTGGGCACATCTCAGGTTAATCCTGACTTGAAAATTTTTTATTGCCCCGTTGGGTAACTCTCAGCCCAGAATGAATTGTTGGTTCTGTTAAATTTTTTAAATTTGCATATTTCATCAAATTGAGGCACCTTAAAGTTTCTTAACTTGTTCCACTACCTCGTTCCACGTGTAAGTGACCCGACACCCTGAGTGCACTCCTCGAACCCTATGGCACTATTCTCAGAGCCTCAAAACGTGGGCGTTATAGAATCCTTCGTCGATTACTATCTTATCTTCAAATATATCATGCTATACCTAAACACCTCACTATGTATACTTCTTGTTCGAAGCAAAAGCTTTTGATTCAGAGTATGTCACTCCATATTTAAATTAATTAGTGATACAAAGTCCAAGGATACTTGCATTGTTTATATAATGAGATATTTTCACTAACATAAATTAAGTATCCATATGAAGGTCTCATTGTGGGTCTTTATTGTACGTACTTCCCAAGTAAGCATCCACATGTTAACTCCAAGAATCTCTATGCTTATAGCTCGTGAGAACAACTATTTCATCCAATTAAGAAGTATAACGTATGATGCTTTATCCATATTATCAATATCCCTTCTTATTAATACTAAGATAAGGGATATTTAGGTATATCACATTTGCAACCAATAAGAATCTAACATCACAAACACTTTATTATTTTCTCTGCGTCGTGATTTTATACCAGGGTTTTTATATCATGGTTTAAGACATTGCAAACAATTATAAGTAATATATAAAAGTACCATGATATAAAGAGAAATGCCATCTACATTAATTCACAAGGTTTAAACATATGAATATAACCCTATTACATATGCTCTAGGGCATACATCTAATAGTACATAAAAGGATAGTTTACTGGGAATCAATTATTAGGCTAATGAGATTGGACAATAGGAATCCTAGTTAGATTGGGACTCCTGTGCACTTTGTGCTACCAATATGCTTCGAAAATCCATAAGTTCACACACTATGGGAAGTAAAATGAGATTTAAAGTGTTTGAATGGATTAATGATATGAGATATCATTAAAAGATGAATAAAATAAATAAGGAAAATGATTGAGCTTGGAGCTCAATGACAAATTAGGAAACTAGAACTAAGTTTTCAAAAATGCACCTAGTCCATTTTTGGAAACCAAAACTAAGGTTTCCAAAATTGAGCCTTATTGAGTTTAATTGGTAGAGCTTTATTGTTTTGGTTTTCATGGACCTTTTAAAAGTTAAAAAGATCTTTAGATTAGATCATTAAGAGGTTGACTAAGTGGTCCTATTGAGCTATAGACACACCAAGCCTTGTGTAATTTTTGCATTAGCCAATTACTAGCCCTATGTGTATTGGCCTAAAGAGCCTATGTGTGTAGCTTTCATATGGGCCCTTCTAGGTTATCTTTTAATTATTAAAAGCTGAGTGAGAAGGGAGTATAAAAGACATAAACTCATGATTAGCCACTATAAAGGCATTACATATAGATATTTTGCTACAAAAAGCATTTATTTTTCTCTCATTCCACTTTTCCTTTTAGTTTGTTCATCTATGCAGTTTTACTACTAGCACCTAGAAAATTGCACACCCTCACTCTTACTTCTCATGTTGGTACCTTGGAAGTTTTCCTAATTGTGAATCACTATGTTTTCCAATAACTCAATGAGAAGAGTAAAAGAAAAGTAAAGCTGCATATAAAAATCGTGTAGAAAATTTTCAGTAAATTCTTTTTATGTGATTTTCTCTAAAATAAATTTTTGTTTTTCAATTTTTTGATGTTCCATCCTTTGATAGGGTTCCATGAATGTTTTTATTTTTGGTATGCATGAGTCCATGGAAACCAAAAAAGGTATTAGAGCTATGTTGCATTGAAAAGTTGAAAACTATCACAGTTTGTCGGTATCTCATGGTTAAGCTTTAAAATTCTGATTTAAGTTTTTTGTGTGCCTTTTTGGTTTTGTTCCTTTTTCTAATGATTAGATATGGATTAAGGCTAATTGGAAATAATTTTATTTATGACTTCGTGAATTTCTGGGATTTTATATGCTTGAATAAATAAAAATTATGAAAATTTGCTAATTAGTAGACTAGAATGTTGCTATTTTGTTCGACTTATTATTTAATTAGTTTTAGCTCCAAATTTTATTTTTAGGTTCTTAAATTTAATTTGTGACTGAACAATAAAATTGGATTTATTTGATAAGTAAAATAATTAATTGAACATTAAACTTAGGTTTTGAAAACATCCGTCGACTAGTTTTAGAAAATTTTGTTTCATCAATTTTTTAATTTTTATAGCTCTAAATTATTTTTCTAGGTTTCTAAGGGATGGATATTTAAATATAGAGCTGAAAAATATAATTATAATTTTTTCATTTTTAAAAAAATTGTTGAACACAATTTTTAGGCTATTTTTTTGCTGTAAAATATAACTAAATTAGGGCAACTTTTTTTGAACGATTTCTTTCAATTTTATAGCTCCAAATTATTTTTCATAAGTTATTTAGGGATTTAAAAGTAATTTTAGTTCTGATTAATAAAATTGAATTTTATTTGATAATTAAAAGAATTGTTTGATAACAATTTTATTTGTTGACAGCTCCTATAAAATTGATTAAGGTTTTATTAATGATAACAAATTTTGATTTTGCTTCCTTTCAATTTCAAATGTATTTTTTCATAACTATTGGACAATGATGAAGTTAATTTGAATATTTTGAAAGCCCAACACTGGTTGCATATGAATATGTTTCATAATTTTAAAATAGTCGTATGAATATATACATTATTCGCTATTGGTATTGATCAACGAATGAATTGAGTTGATTAATTGTATTGATTAATTTGGATTAATTTTATTGGTCAATTTATATTCTTTTATATGTTTATGCTTGCTGGAATTGGTACAAATCATTTCGAACAATCATTTTACAAAACAATGCAAATTGATTTATTAGTAAATGCTAGAAATTGGATTTTTAGCATTAGTGCAATTCAAAATTTCAAAATAAATATTTCCAAGATTTTATTGGAATTTGATACTAGGAATGATTCAAATTTAATTAATTAATTGGATTAAAAATTTAAATTTGCAAATTAATTATTGGTTTGACAAATAGTTTAAAGAAAATCAATATTTTCAAGCACGTATAATTTGAAAATCCCAAAAACAATTTACAATTTGATTGAAAAAATTTTCCTCTATGGAAATAGTTTCTAAATTGGAAATGATGTTTAAATTTGTAATTAATTTGATTAATGAGATTAATTGCCATATTTAAAATTTCACAAAGCTAAGCATACATGGCTTGTTAATTTTGCAAGAGTTGTAAAACAAACTAAACTCAACCAAGTGTGATATGAAAATTGCAAGTTAATTATGTCTATTAGAAATGCTTGTTAAAGATGTATGTTTTGCATGATGACTAGTTATGGATACTGACCAATGAGATTAATCTTCATTGCAAGAATTTTTTTATTTGGTGAAATTGCGCGTACATGTCCTAGCCTTTTCTCTTATTTCTCTATTGTATTTTTCTTCTCATCTAGTTCCCTTTTTATGTAATGTGAGGTCTTCTAATTTATATGATATTTAATTACACTACATAAGGTTAGACTAGGATGAAGAAATATAAGGAGGAAAATAGAGAAGAAAGCCCACTAAGAAGGACTAAGAAGCGATAGATAAAAATGTTCATTTATTTCTTATTGGGTTGCATAACTACCTAGGGTTTTGCCTAAATTGGTTTCCTTTGGCTCAAAGAAATTAATGTAGTAAAAGTTCATAGATATTTCACATATTTAATGTGATGTAAATAGCATATGTATGATTTACTAAGATTAAATATGTATGTGCATGCCAAAGTATGAGAAATCCCTTTGCATGAGCATGCCAAAGTATGCAACCCTAATGAGACTTAATTGGAAGAAATCACTTAATAATATAAGACTTTCAAGCCTTCTATTAACTTGAGTTAATCTAAAGTTCTGTTTAGTATTGGGTTGTTGAGCATACTCAAGCCATGCTACATTGGATATGTTTAAATCATGTTAATAGGTTTGTCTTAGCATGATTATTAGTTTGTCAAGTATACTCAAGGATAATAATCATGAGGCAAAATTAGGGAAATATGTATATGATACATATGTATCAAGTGTTGATAACCTAATGATTAGTAGTTGCATATGATGTAATTGGCATCTGATGCTTATCATTTAGTTAATGGTTAGGCTTGTTGAGCATAATCAAGGCTTTGACCTTGATCGAAATGGATACTGACCCACTAAGAGAGCTTCCAATAGGCTTTCTTGGATAATTTAGTTAGGTCATTATTTTCATAATAAAATAGTTGGAGTAATACATAATTTTAAAGACCTTAAAGTTATTGTATACATATACATGATCATACTTTAACATGCTTTCATTTTCACATACAACATCATTACTAAAATGTCTTCCAACTTTAATTTACACCAATATTTACTAAAATAACTTTGAAATATGAGAATAGTTCTCACAAGTGAGAAGACAGATATTGGACACATATATTCTAATTATTTTGATTGATGAAAATCTAGCTGGGTATTGGAAGGTTTTTCAAAAGCACATAGGGATGGTAATATGATTGCATTTATGTCTCTAAAATTTAGAAAGAGCATAGGCATATGATACTCAAATCATCAAATATCATCTTATGAAATAAAAGATAAGTGATATCTAAGACATTATTTCATTTAAAGATAATAGATGACATTTTAAGAGTTGAAAGTGTTGGGCTTCAATTGTAATGCCCGTAAGCCAAGGTTTCACGAATAGCACTTTCTGGGCCTGAGGGATGTTGCCGATGGTGGGAGTATCATTACGAGTCTAATGACTAGCATATTGGCTATAAAACTTTGATGGGCCTGAAAGTGGGTAAAATGAATGAATTTAAAAATTTAGCAAAGTCAATAAATCATTTCGGGTCAAGAACTAATGTATGCAGAGATAAAATGAGGTTGTTCTGAGATAGCTTTGAGAAGTGCCCAAACGGTCCCAAAAATATCAAACCTTGAACATCAAAAATTCCAATGAGTATAATGGAGAAGGAGTTTTAATTTTTTGAGGTCGTTTAATAATTTTTTTAAATATTTTATTCTGGCGAGTGAATAGTGTCAGAAAATCCACAATTGAATTTTGACTTCAAATTTTACGTAGGCCTTTATGACACTAAGTGAGGATTTTGAAACGACATTGGATATTTTTGGAGGTCTAGAGGATATTTTACTAATTTTGAAAATTTAAAATGGCATAGGGTGAATAGTAACCCTAGCTTCTAAAGGAGTTTCGAACTAAAATTTTGCAGGACCCTTAATGAATTCAATCAAGGATTTTTGGGACTATAATTATGATTTTTAGAGGTCTATTGAAATTATTTTGAATTTTTAAAGTTAAAAAAATAGAATTAATTTAGGCTGTCCGATTGACACATGGCGTGATCATGGCTATCCTCTTTGGTTAAGGACTTAAAGGGACATATGTGTGGCATGGATAGTAGAAAAGAAGCCTTTCTCCTCCCAAAACCAAGAATGGCTGATGCCATTCTTTATGGATGGCCTCCTCCATTTTTGCTCTTCTCTCCCTCCTCCCATGCT
>CANXYI010785578.1:0-11580 GCA_948208565.1 Hura crepitans | reverse complement strand
CAAAGGTATGATACATTGGCCACAGAGGTGCGACATTGACCATGAAGGTCTAATATGTTGACCGGGAGGTCTAACGCATTAACCTAAAAGTTTGATGCGTTAATCCAAAAGTCTAAATTAAATAATACCCTAAATGCAAATACATTAGCCCAGAGGTATAAAAATAAGCACTGAAATGCCCTAGCAATTGCTAATCTTCCTACTTAATCGGCTAACCTATCTAAGCTAGGTTGTCTACATATATGGGCATTCACCATTCTTAATTATGTTTCACCTTTTTAAAAATAGCTTTTAAGAATTTTACAAGTCCTTTGGTCAACAAATTACCAAAGGGGCAACTAAAATCATTTTATCATGTTAATACAATTTATGTCATTTTACCATGCATAAGTGTATATTTAGCATCATATCATACATAAGCCTTTTTCATATGTTATGCCTATTATATCATGCCATATACCATCGTTTATCTACTAACCAAGAACATATCATGCCACATCCCATCAATTTAATTTGTGAATACTTAAGGTATCCACTATCTCATTTTAGGCCATTTGGTCATAACATCTAGTACGGGATCATTATGCTTATACCATATCTCCACATAAGAACTCTATTTTCATTATATAATAACATTCATTCATCTCATCATTATTAACATATCATTATTATCATGCCAAATCATCATCATTATATATAATCATATGTTACTATAACATTCATATATTACATGCACGCTTTTTCTTTAACTCACATAAAACCAATATTTTTCTCTTCCAAAAAACCATTATTTTTCTCTTCTTCTCTTCTTCACATATATTACTTACATAGCTTATTATGACCATAACATTAACATATCATAGCATAACATTATCATTTAAACAAAATTTAACCCATTCCTCAAGTGATGACATTTTTGGCCAAGCAGGCCAAACAACCATTATTCATTCATTCATGCCTTTAAATCATGCAATTTTATATCTTACTTATACCATTTACTATTCCACAAGTCTATTTGACCAAATCTCATTATGTATATTTATTACACCATTAAAGTGCTTCAATAAAACCTTTATGCTACCTCATGTAATATTCATCATACCAACCATTTACTTACACTTTAACCTTCATATAACACATTTATTTCATAATATGCTCATTTCCATCAACATAAAGCTTACCTAGCCTCTATGTGAATTTCAGCCAACATAAGACATAATCCTCAACATTCATTTTCCTTATGTCAACATGCTTATAATCACAATTACAACATCCTACAATAAGCCAATACTAATCTAAGCCATTAACATGCATAATCACATTAATTACATATACCAACTCACACTTTAACTCATTCACACACATACAATATCAATGCTACATTGAATACACATACCAAAATGAGTCTTTTGGACACCAAATAGCCTCTCGCACCTTCTCTTTGCCATGGTCACCTTTCTTTACAAACATAAGCCATATACACACTTAAAAATCCATATAAAAATCTATGAATTTCCAAACTTGAAATTGACTTTATGTAACTCTTATACAACCCCAAACACTCCCTAGAAAATATATTAGAACTTATAAAACTCACTCTTTCGATTGGGAGCTACTATTCACTCTTAACCCCAATTTTCAAAATCTCTTGATCTATCCTCCTTCTCAAGCTTTTCTCACCATAAAATCACTCAATTCCATCTCAAAGTAAGCTTAAGGATCTTAATTTGTTGTTGGATTGAGGAAGAAAGAAGAAAAAATAGAGGGGAACCAAAAGGAATTGGTGTCAGGTTCTAAGGGAGAAGAGAGGTGGAAGACAACATTATTCATGTGTTGACTCCCCCTTTTGACCCCTTTTATACTTGTCTTGAATCAAGGGTTGAGATCACCCTCTTTTAAATCTGATGGCATCCATTTTTTCATCCTTTAATTCCTCATTTTTTAATTTTCTTCCTCTCATTTCAAACACCAAAAACCCCATCTTAGAGTCCTATAAAATCACTTATACCAAGGCTTGAAAGTCTCAAAAAACTGTATTTGAAAAACTCAAAAAATAGATTAAAAATGATATTTTTAACTTAGCCTTATTTAAAAAAAAAATACTTCCTAATATTCAAAAATTCCAATTCTATTGGACTATTTGGAATATTTAAGTATCAAGTTATATCGATCTCATATTTTTTGAGTAAAAACAAAATATTTTCGATTCAACTAAAAGTAGGTTACTATTCCCAAAACACTACTGTAAAAACTTTGTTGTCATTTTTAACTATCTTATTGACTTTCTTTTCACTTTAAATTTTATCTGAAATTATATTATGATTAATATTTCTATTCGGTCACGTTAGTGTGATTTGAGTCTTAGAAAACACTATTCATGTATGAGGAAGTACTATTCATAACACCAGAATTTTTGGGTGTTACATTATATCTTCTCATGAATTTTGCTCGCCAAAATATCTGTAACACCCCTACCCATTTCTACCTGAAACAGCTTCCCGCTGAGGTCACCCGGCTTTGGATTTTCCCAGGGGCCTTTCGTTTAACCTCTACCCAAGTTTGACCAACTTTGACTAAACATGCCCTTATTTCATTTCTAATTAATTATCCTCTTTTTACGTCTTATTTTAGTTTGTTAAAACTCTAAATCGACCCTGTCAGACAATTATAAAAAATCGGGCAGCATAACGGCTGCCCTGGCAACTAACCCCAAATAAATCTGTAAAGAAAAACACTTCTAATCTCATTTTATAGCCACATCCCCCTCTGGACCCTTTAGTCCTCCAGATTACAACAAAACTTCAGCAATATCCACATTTACCAGAATCACAGGGTCATAGACTCATCAACACACAAGCATGCATAACCAATTTTCATTAACATACAAAACTGTATATGCATTATCTGTTCATCATTTCATCTTTATAAATAACCCATAACCCATAGTTCATCTATATACACGAGTGCATCTATACAAAACTCAAAAGGAAAGACAAAAAAAGTACCAAAGGACTCTAGACAGCTACACTGGTGACGTCTGGTGCTGACCGTCGCTCCGTCTACAACCTATGCATCGGAACACCAACACAGTGAGTATGAAACTCAGTGGTGGAATAAACCAAATAAAATATGTCTACTAAGTATACAAGTAACATGCAATGTTCAGTGTATATTCATGTTCATCCTAACTTCTAAGTCTAGTGTATGTTTAAGTTATATTATCCAAATAGCTTATCAGACAGTGTTATTATTATTAAAGGCCTATGACAGATAGACAACTCTTTAAGATATCGGATAGCGAAAATTATCATGTGCAGTGGCCCACTTTTAGGACCTAGGTAGCTGCACCTATCTCACTCGATAGTAGGGACCCGTCCGTAGACCACTTCCAATATCGGACTAGCAGATAATAGAGACCCATCCGTAGACTACTTCTAATATTTGCAAATCACATCAGTATCACCAAGGGTGGGTAATAAAGACCCGTCCATAGACCACTCTCAATATCTATAGACAGATAAATGGGTAGCAAGGACCAGCCCAGGTAGACCTCCCAATACCCAACGATGCAGGGTTCATCTCAGAACCTCGGCGGTTGCACCCGCCATAATTAAAACACAGCAGTAGGCCCCAGAAGGACCAATTGCCTAGCAGCTGCTACTCCTTAGTTGATTGGTCAATCCATATAGTGGGCATCTAACTGATGGGCCAATAACTAATTTAGACGAGTAATTTTTAATATTTTACACTCCTAAATCTAATTTTACCATTTCATTACGTTTTATGACAAAATGCACACAATTTGCCAAAATCTCACTTGCGGTTGCAAAGTTACTATTCATTTGGTAACTTTACGAAACCGCTACTATTCATTTGGTCATTTTTGTCCATTATACTTTTCTCATACTAACACATACCAAGTTCCATTTTCCATGCTTTATTTACCCATTCTGTCATATAGCATGATCACATTGTAAGACACCATTTCATGTCATTTTACCATCCATTTTATACTTATACATTTTAATTTCTTTTTCACCATTTTTGATGCCATAAGCTTATTAATTCTTAACAAAACATGGCACAATCATGCTTCCACATTCTATAAACCCTAAGGTACCCAATTTGGCCATAACAAGTCTACTCACCTACACCTAGTTTCCATACCAAATCAACATGCCATTCTTATTAATTTTATGCCACAAACACCAATATAGCCTAGTTTTTCCAAAATGCCATACATACACCTAAGTTCATGCAATTCGATACAAGTATTACACATAAAACTTAACATACACATAAGTCACATTAAATTTAGCTTATTCCACATACCTAGGGTGTGATTACATCCTTTTCCCCACCGCTTCTAGCCTTGTTCCCTTGGTCTCTCTCACTTGTTGGTTCAAACCCTAAACATACACCATTTTGACTTAGAAAAATTCTCAAAAAAATATCTAAAGCTCTAATTTAAAATTTAAAATTATAAAAATCTTTAGAATAACTTAAGCTACCTATATCAAAAATAAAAAATGGGATTTGCTCACTTACACTCACCTTTGTCACTATTCACCCAAGTGGTGACTCTTCCAAATTTGAGCTCTTTTTTTCAAATTTTTGGTGGAATTAGTATCTAATGTGGATGGAGGTTTAATTTCTAATATTTTTCATGAAGTTTGGGGGAGAGAAGAGAGAGAAAATGATGAAAATGGTGGGGTTTTCTATGGAGATGGGGTCGGATTTCTTGGTGTGGGAGGTTGAAGAAAGCTTTTGCACATGTGAGGTGGTTCACATGTGTAACCCCTTTATGTGTGATGGGTTGGTTGCATGGGATTGGCCCACATGGCCATTAAATAATTAAAATTCATTTTATGGCACTTTGTGCTTAAGAAATTCATAAAAAATTCTTTGGGCCTCCAAATATCTCATTTCAATTTTAATAATCCTCGATTAGTGTAATTAGGGCCCACGTAAAATTTTAAATCAAAATTTAATAGTTAACTTTTTGGCACCATTCACCTGCCGGAATAAAATATTCAGAAAAAATATCTATTTACCTCATAAAATTATAATTCCTCCTTCATTATATTCAGTGAAATTTTGTAGGTTCATGGTGTGGTATTTTAGAGACCATCCGGGCACATCCCAGGGCTTTCCCAGCCCGACCTCATTTTATCTCCTCATCTACTAGTTCTTGACTTTAAAATGATTTATTGGTTTTGCTAAATTTTTTAATTCATTTGTTTTTCCTATTTTTAGGCTCGTCAAAGTTTTATAACTAATATGCCAGTTATTGGACTTGAAATGACGATCCACACCACGAGGAACATCAGTTGGCCCTAGAAGGTACTATTTATAAAACCTTAACGGTCGGACGTTACAATATCCCTCTAAAACATGAAGAAAAATCTCAAAAACACGAGATTTGTTTTGCTCCATTTGTCGAACACTTCTATCTTATGCAACTAAGATTTTTTTTCCTTAAAAATCGATTTAAAGCAAACTTGCTGCTAATAATTGTCTCTAAGTAGAGGCAAAATTGGGAAGTGTCGTTTTATTGTGCATTTGTGTTTTGCAGGACAATTTTCTCAAAGGCTAATAACTTAAACACCTAAAAAATATATGCTACTTCACGCCTTTTTTTAGTGATTGAATTTCACTATGATAAAAAGTAATTATTTTTTATACACGTTTATGGTAAATAATTCAATAATTTTGTTTAATTATTTATTCTTACAATCATTTTACAAAATTTTTATACCTCTATTAAAAAATAAAAGTTAAAGTTAATATTATAAATTTTTATTAAAATTATACTAAAATAATAATGGCAAAAAAAATTAAAAAAATTCAAAACACTCCCTTTATTAAAGAAACTAAATGCATTTTTCCTTTTCTTAATGGCAAAATAGTGGAGTAATTGATGTAATTCGATTAAAAAATAAATTTGTAAAATAGCATTTATATAGAGAATTTTTAACTGAAAATAAGAACTTAAATATTTTATTCTATAAATTTAATAATATAAACAAGGAAATAATATATTTAATAAAAGGATTTAGATCAATCGGATTATTTCGATTTTTGACAATCACATATCAAATCGAACCAAATAAATTAAAATGAATAGTATAAAATCGAACGAAATAAAATGAAATTCTCACAATTTGATTTTTTTTCAATTTCAATTTGATTTACTCACTCTTAAATATAAGTATACTTCTATTTTTTTTCTTTATTTAAAAATTTAATATATATTTTATTAAGGAGAGAAGATAATACCTTAATAGATTTATTATTTTTTTTTTCACAAGTGATTGGATGGTATGTAGAATTCTTGTACATGCAAAAATTGAATCAAACTCCAAAGTTGGTTTGCATAAAACCAGTTTTCATAAATAATATAAATTTTTTTTTATATAAGATGAAGGAAAAATGAAGGGATGAAGTCAAGATTTTTGAATATATTAAAATTAATATTTAGCACTGAGATGTTTTATTAAAATATAATTTTTTAAAATTTATAACTATATGAAATATTAAAAAGAAAACATTACTCAAGCATGTAATAATGCATGTTAAATATTCTGCATTTTTTATCTAAATTATTTTAATAATGTACTTTATATTTTTCCATATATATATATATATTCCCTCCAATTTTATTTAATTTAGTCTTTAACATGCACGGTGCTATCTAACTTACGCCACGGGATGATAATAATAAAAAAAGGCGTATCCCGTGAACCGTGATTGACCCTCTCTGTTGTTGCGGTAGCAGCTCGCATACGCGAGAACGACTCGGCTCCAACTCCAACTCAAATATCGAATAATCTACTTTCGAAAGGACGCCGTTTAACAAAACAGGACCTAATTCCTCTGGGCGTACTTTAGCATTTAGCCCGATTCTCACTCACTCAATCGCTCTCACACCATCTTTCATTTCAGGCTTTTATAGCCTTAAAAAATTGGTCAAGTAATTTTCAGAGAGGGAAAGTGGAGATAGTTTGTACGCATTGCTTTGCTACTGTATGCTTTTAGAGAGAGAGAGAGTCTTCGTAGCTTTTTGGTGTCCAAATCTTTTTTCTGTATGTGCAGATAGAGATAGTGTGTATGAGTGATTGAAGTTTGACTTTGTTGATTGATAGATAGATCAACGGCCTAGAAGGTATCTCTAACTTTTCTGATTACGCTGTTTCTTTCTGCATTTGCTCACTGTGAGATGCTGAGATCGAGAATAATTGTGGTTTTGGAGCTTGTGATCTGTAGATCTACATTGTCTTGTTCAACTTCTTTTGGTTGGTTTAGAAAATTTAGCACCCAATTGCGCCAAGTATCTCTCTATTTTCACGTTTAATACGTTCAAATGTAAGAATTTGGACAGATTCTACTGGCTATAACTTGAAAATGGTTTACGGAGTTAGGGTTTAAACAAGGCCACATACAGGTGGCAGTTATTGGTCCCTGCTATTATAATTTGAGAATTTAGTTAGTTTTCAAATTTGGCAAGCGAGTTTGGGTAAAAGATATTGGCCATTGATGTTGGAAGTTGCAAGATCAGTGCTTTTTAAATTATGTGAACTAATACTAATACGGTTGGTTGCAACGTGCTTTGAGTTAGCAATTTGGCTTCTTCTAGACTTTTATGTGCCCTAACCGGACAAAATTTCTACTTTTTCTTGGTTTATTCTAGTTTCATATAGGAAAGCTGATTTGTATGTGCCCTCCTTGTCAATTTATTTCTTCTCTTTTGTTGTGAGGATTATGTGGCAATTAATTGTTTTTCAGGGTGCGGATAATGTATGGTCTTTTCAGGCTGAGCTTGGTTATTGAACTGCCTATTTTGGTTTTGGAGATCACTGGTGAGAGGTTGGTGATTAATGATTATGAATCTAATTTATTTGTTTATGCTTCGGAGCTCTAGAATTTTAGGTTAATTTAAGAAATTTCCAAGCATAACAAATTCTGATGTTTGATATGTTCATCCAAATTCCTATTCCCTATTTATTTAATGTTAGTCCTTTTCTGTTGACTCGGAACCACTGTTTTGTTTTGTTTTGTTTTTTCCCCCTTTTTTGTGTGTGTGGATAACCTTGCATATGCATAACATAGTGAATCAGTTGGATTTTAATTGATTTATTACAAAAATTCCATTACATTCCAGTTCAGCGATGGCTCTATCATGAGTTTCACTTTAATATAGTTGTGATTTAAGACCATGCAAATAATTGGTTGACAATGGCGGTTACATATGTATTCTCCACAGTAGCAAATTATAGTGAGCTCTAGAAAATAATAGTAACAATGTTGGCAGTTTCATTGCCAACTAAGGTTGCCTCATTGCTTGGAGGTAATTCCATACGGGGTTCACAGGAGCAATTATGACACCTTGCTGCCAAGAACCCAAATTCGGGAGGTTTTGTTTTTCCTTTCGAGTAGCACTCTAAGCTTTCCGCATGATTTAATGATCACTGTCAGAAATTTTTTAAACCTGAAATATCAATCATATGCATGTGTGAGGCACTTTGTTAGATTCCCTAGACATGGATTGAGTCACCGGATGATGTGCAGAAAAATCCTGCTGGAACAACGGATTGGAACCCTTATTCTTATTTCTTGAACGACCTCTTTTTTTTTTTTTTTTGCAATAATGATTCAACTTGTCTATGGGAGTTGGTAACTTGGATCTCATTAGTAAGAGAGCTCTAGATCTCGTAATTGGAATAAATTTATGCTTATCTTTATTAATGAGAATTCCCTCTTTTTAATAGAGGTTTACATTATTAAACTAGGAAATTAGAAAATAAGAGACCAAGTTTCAATATGAATAAAATCACTAATTTTTAGGAACCAGTAAAAGAGGAATCCCGGTTTTATTAAATTCCTATATTAGCTACTTGTTGTGCATGCCACATCTGCCATAAGTCTTTCCAATGAATGCATCCTCAACATTACCCTCCCCTTGTAAAACGAGCTTGTCCTCAAGCTGAAATTGTGGAATCTTCCCAAGTAGAATCAGTTACAGAAAAGCCACACTAGTGAACTAAAACTTCCCATTTTCCACGATTAAGGGGAGAGCGCAACACAGAGCAAGGAGTGAGAACCACTTTCCCATCTTCAATTGGAGGTAATTGAGGTGGATCAGTAGGCACTTGCCCCTTGAATGGTTTAAGAAGGGACACATGAAAAACGTTGTGAAGCTTGCAATCTTGGGGAAGAGCCAATTGATATGCAACTGAGCCAATCTGCTTGACTATGGAAATGGTCCATAATATTTAGGAGCCAGTTTGTGAAAGAAGTGACTTGCCATGGACTTTTGTCGGTAAGGATATAGACGTAACCAAACAAGAGAACCAGTTAGAAACTCAACATCTGGTGTCCTTTATCATTTGTAGTCTTCATCTGTTGTTGAGCTTGCTGAAGCTTGTCGCGAATTGTTTTCAAAGTTGCATCACGATTAATCAAAGCTTGATCCACAGCATCGACCTTAGAGGAACCAACAACATAAGAGAGCAAATGTGGAGGTGCATGACCATAAACTACCTCGAATGGTGATGTGCGAAGGGTAGTATGAAAAGAAGTGTTGAAGCAAAATTCAGCCCATGGAATCCAGTCAACCCATTTCTTAGGCTGATCACTTGTAAAACAGCACAACTACATCTCAATTGTGCAGTTTACCGCTTCAGTTTGGCCATCGGATTGTGGATGATAGACAGAGGAAAAAACCAGCTTCGTGCCACATAGATGGAAGGGCTCCTTCCAAAAATTACTAGTGAAAAGAGCATCATGATCAATCACGATGGATTTAGGCAACCCATGCAACCGAACTAGTTGTTCAAAAATTTCAAGCCATGGAAACAACATTGTAAGGATGGGAAAAAGGAATGAAGTGAGCGTACTTTGAAAAACGGTCAACTATCGCCAACAAAACCGTTTTCCCCTGTGATTTTGCAACCTGTCAATGAAATCCAGCGAGAAGTCAGTCCAACCTTGATTTGGTAATGCTAGAGGCTGAAGTAATCCTGTTGGACGCAAATGCTCAGCTTTGTTATGCTGGCAAACTTGACACGAAATAACATAATCGTGAACAACATTTTTCATGCCAGCCCAATAAAAATCTTGACGAATTCGCTGTAAAGTCTTTTGTACTCCTTCATGTGTGCTATCATGAATATTAGATAGAATAGAATCCACAAGGGAAGAAGTAGGTAAAATATAAACTTGATCCTTGTAGAATATAAGACCATCTTTGAGAGTCCATGCTGAGCCTAATTCTCTAGATTCAATCTTGGATTGGATGCCTTGCATAACCTCTGAATTTTGTATTTCAGTCCGTAGTTGATCAATAGAAGCCTATGGCATGGTGATAGCACGAAACAACCCATTACCCTCCTCATGCCTAGACAAAGCATTTGCGGTTGTATTCAGGTGCCTAGGTTTATATTCTACACGAAAGTCAAATCCCATAAGTTTGCCGAGACAGCGTTGCTGCGGTGCGGTGGTCAACTTCTGGTCTGACAAATATTTAAGGCTATACTGGTCTGTTCAGACAAGAAATGAGTGACCCCGTAGATAAGGGCTCCAATGCTGGACTGCTTTGGCTAAACCAATTAACTCTCATTCATAGGCAGCTAGTTTAAGTAGCATTCGAGTAAATTGCGGCTAAAAAAAGCAATGGGATGCCCTTCTTATTGAAGTACAACCCCAATGCCTGCACTTGAGGCGTCACATTCCACCACAAATTCTTCCTCAAAATTTGGCATTTGCAATACAGGCGCAACAAGTAATGCCTATTTGAGAGCCTCAAAAGAAGCAATAGTTGTATCTGTCCAGTTGAATGCATTCCGTTTGAGCATACTAGTCAGTGGAGCTGCAATTTGGCCATAATTTTTAATAAATTTCTGATAATATCCTGCTAAGCCAAGAAAGCCTCACAAGGCTGTAATTGATTAGGGCGAGGCCAATCAGCCTCAGCTTGAATTTTAGTGGGATCTGCAGAAACACCTTTTGCGGAAATGACATGGCCCAAATATGCAACTTGTTTTCACCAAAGGAGCATTTGGATTTTTTTAAGTAGAGATGGTGAGTGCGTAGCAAGTCAAACTCTATGTCCTGCTATAAATCAAAATATCATCAAAAAACACAAAGGACAAATTGATGCAAGTGTTTTCGGAATACCTCATTCATTAGTGCTTGAAAGGTGGATAGGACTGTGCATTCGGTCGGTTTGGTCAGTTCGATCCAAGAATTGACCAAACCGAATAGATCGAACTGCATATCCACCAAAACCGAACCGAACGATTCATATGAATAAAACCGAATTGAACCAACCGAAGTTTTATTCAGTCAATTCGGTCGGCTTTTTCGGTTATAAATGTAGCTCCAACCATTCTTAGTGCCTAAACCATTCTGTGAGATTTGCTAGAGAAGCATGGCCCATTTTACTATTATGGAGTACAAAAATAGCAATTGTTTTTTTTTGTAAGCCATGATTCTGTGAAAACAAAAACAATCAAAAACAGAAAAAGATGGGAAAAATAATCAAAACACCTAAATTTTACATAATTAGCAAAGATTTAAAGA
>CANXYI010785549.1:0-11708 GCA_948208565.1 Hura crepitans | reverse complement strand
TAATGTGTTTACTCACAATTTATTTTACTTATCACACTTCTTCTTATAGTTTTGTAAAATATCTTAAGAGCCTATTCCATTCCTTTAATTAACCAATTTATACCCATAAGGTTTGAGAAGAACTCCCAACCACTGGATAATGGGATCACGATGTGCAGTGGTCCTTATTTTGAACCTCAACTGCTGCACTGGCCTCTATAGTCTAAGAATCGAACAAAAAGCAAAACGACACCTTGGTCCCTATTCTGGACCTCAGCATCTATATACAACCATTGTTCAATAGCAGGGACCTATCCTTAGACCACTCCTAATATTGAACTAGTAGATAATAGGGACCCATCAATAGACCACTCCTAATATTTGCAAATCACATCAATAGCATCATACAATTTGGTGGATAGTAGGGACCTGTACAAAGACCACTCCTAATATCCACAATAATATCCTATAGTGTAGGCGTTCATCATAGAACCTAAGTGACTACACCTATCATACATAGGCTAGATCCATATAGATTTAGCCTCTAGCTGCTGCTAATCCCTAGTTGATTAGTCAACCTATCCAATGTATAACAACCATCAAGTCCCAAGATCCTTTAAATACCCCTTTCAAGCCATTAGATGCACTATTTAGTTTATCCAAAATAAAATGAATTGTTCTCCATAGTTATCTTAATTTACTTGTCAACCAAGTTCCCTATAATATCTTTCTAGTTCCATTAAGTTGTCATATCTTCACTCTAGTTCCACATTTATCATTGGCGTTATATGATTGTCTTTTAACTTCTTTCACATAAATCTTGATTCTACTCTGTTGCAATTACATATCTAGTTTACCTCATTCCTATGAGTCTTACCAAGATATATCTCATGTATTTTAAGTTATGAAATTCTTGTAGGACTATACAATAGCTTAGTTCTTAAGTTTAACAACTTACCTCCTTGGTTACTATTTTTCTATTAATATTTATTTTCTGTACTATCTAATAATTCGTTCAATATTCCTTATGGAATCCTTTAGGGATTTACCCAAACCAAATCTCCAGGTCTCTTTTAATTATAACCTCTTTTATTGTCTTGAAGTCCCTTAAATTTATAGGTATTAGCTTTCCAAATTTTTATCCACCTATTATTGTGCATTAGTAATTTCTTTCTTTACTTCTTAATTTATTCCTTTAGCCTTTCAACAATTTCTCAGCTTTTCATTCCTTTTTGGTTATGATTTAGCCTAATTAATTACTTTTCCCCTTATCAAATATTTATTTTAATCATCTCTAAAGTAATAAGACATACATTTCACTTTATTTCACCTGAGCAAAATTTTCAGTTAGTTATGGGTCACTGTATCTATCAAGATAGTTACAGGCTCTATTTACATAACACTCACTATTTCTTTGGTACCTTTTTCTTATCAATCTTTTTATTTACTTTAGTATTTCCTTTCTTACTAATGCATTTTCTCTATATATATATATTTTACCCTATCAACATTATATTACTTTTAATGTACTAACCCATTATTTCAACCTCTTAAGATCTTAAACATATCTCTTAATTTAACCTATATTCTTTCTTTTACATTTATTCCTACATCAATGGCATAACATGTTTTCATCCATAATTCCCATGCACACACCATTTAAACAACCTTTCTCCCTAATTATCTCCTATGATTATATCATTTGTTATTCACTTCATGTCCCTCACATAACATACATCATATCACTATCCTAATCTCACATATCATCATGCCATACATACATACCCATGCTAAGGTATACATGACATACATATAGTCATACATGTAACACATGCATACACATCCATTCCACATCCAAATCACATCCCTATCATCCTAAATCATTAATATACACCTTCTAACATGCATTTCACATGCTCACATGCATGTACACATATAAAACGCTAACTTTTATACACACACCTACCTCTCTATATCATGTTTTTCACATCATACATGATAGGTTTTAGTTAAATTCACTTGCAGTGGACTCCCTATCATGCTAAAGCCACTCCTAAACCATTGAATCCATCTTCCTCCACCTTGAACCACCATTTCCAAAACTTCTATAATAGGGTTTCCACTTTGAAAATTCCTATAAAATTACACATAATTCCAAACTAAAATCTCTTTCCATAGATGACATCTACACCTCAAACACCGTATAAGAAAAATAAGAGACCATGAAAAGAACCACTTACACATCAATTTGGCACTATTCATCAAGTGCTTAAAACTCAATTTTTGGACCTCCTTTTCTTGTTCTGTGACTTAGAATAGCTTCAGGAAGTCATAGAGCTTTGGGACCATATAAATTTTGTGAACTTTTGCCATGGGAGGATAGAGAAAGAAGAGCAAAAATGGAGAAGCCCTAACCCCTAAATGGCATTGGCTTTTTGGTGTTTAGGGAGGAAGATGACTTCTTTTTATCCCATGTCCATGGAAACAAGTCACTTATGATGCATTTGCAAGGTGTGTGGCTATGATCGCACCACTTATTGATCAGGCGACCAAAATTAATCCAATTTATGGTTTTAATTTTAAAAATTTAAAATAATTTCTATACACCTCTAAAAATCACAATTTCAATCCCAAAAATTCTCAATTATATTCACTAAGGGCCTTGCAAAATTTCATCCTGAAACTCCTTCAGAAGCTAGGGTTACTATTCACCTTATAGCATATTTAACCTTTAAAAATTCATAAAATATTCCTTAGATCTCTGAAAATATTCATTCTAGTTTCAAAATCCTTGCTTAGTGTCCTAAAGGCCTACATAAAATTTCAATTCAAAAGTCAATAGTTGACTTTCTGGCACTATTCACCCGCCAGAATAAAAGATTCAAAAAAATATTAAATGACCTCAAAAAATTATAATTCCTTCTCCATCATACACATTGGAATTTTTGAGGTTCAGGGTATGATATTTTCTAGACCATCCGGGCATATCCTAGGGTTATCCCAACCTGACCTCATTTTATCTCTGTAAACAGTAGTTTTATGACCTAAAATGAATTATTAGTTCTACTAAAATTTTTAATTCATTCATTTTCCCTATTTTCAAGCCTTATAAAGTTTTCTACCCAATATGCCAATCAACGGACTCAAAATGACGGCCCACACCACAGGGAACATCCTTCGGGCCTAGAAAATACTATTCACATTATCTGAGTTTTCAAACGTCACACTTACTTATATACTATAGTGGATAGTAATAAAATTAAACCGAGCCTTAGTTAGATACCAATGGTGTCAGAATTCTTAAATGTGTTTCTAAATAAGCTATTAGGGTTACCTCTATAATGAGAAGTATATCCTAGTATTACTCATATGTCCATTACTCTATATTAGATGGCAGCTGTAGAATTAAAGGAGTTAAAGGTCCAATTGTAGGAATTGTTAGATAAAGGCTTTATCAAGCTAAGTACTTCTTTATGGGGAGCACAAATACCCTTTATGAAAAAGAAAGATAGGTCGCTTCAACTGTGTGTTGACTATAGACAACTGAACAAGGTGATAGTCAAAAATAAATACACATTGTGATTAATTAATGACATTTTTATCAACTTAAAGGCACCAGTGTATTCTTTAAAATTGATTTGATATTAGGGTATCATCGGTTGAGGATCAAGGAGTTGGTATCCTGAAGATACCCTTTCATACTAAAATGCGCATTATGAGTTCCTGGTGATGCCATCCGGACTCACTAATGCCCCCATAGCTTTTGTGGACCTTATGAATAGAATCTTTAACCCATACTTAGACCAGTTTGTTGTAATCTTTATTGATGACATTCTTGTATACTCCAAAAATATGAAGGAGTATAAGCAACATCTGAGGATCATGTTATAGACCCTAAGCGAAAAGCAACTATTTGCAAAACTAAGTAAATGTGAATTCTGGTTGAACAAAGTAGCCTTCTTAGGCCATATAGCCTCAGCAGAAGTTATTGTGGTCAACCCAAGCAAAGTTAAGGCTATATTGGAGTGGAAGCCTCCTAGGAATGTAAATGAAATATGAAGTTTTCTAAGATTGGCTAGTTATTACAGAAGATCTATGAAAGGCTTCTAAATGATTGTAGCCTTAATGACTCGACTATTACTAAAGGATGTAAAGTTCATATGGGATGACAAGTGTTAAGCAAGCTTCGACAAGCTAAAAGCAATGCTAACTGAAGTACCTATCCTTACTCAACTCGAGCAAGGAAAAGACTTTATGATCTATAGTGATGTGTCTTATAATAGGCTCGAATGCATCTAAATGCAAGATGGGAAAAGTGTTGGCTTATGCCTTAAGATAGCTAAAGCCAAATCAACAAAATTACCCAACAAATAATTTGGAACTAGCTACTATTGTGTTTGCATTAAAAGTGTGGAGACACTACTTGTATGGTGAAAGATGTTACATCTATACTGACTATAAAAGTTTGAAATACCTCTCAACATAGAAACAATTAAACCTAAGGCAACAATGTTGGATGGATCTGATAAAGGACTATGATTGCTTGATTGACGACCATCCAGGAAAGGCTAATGTTGTAGCTGATGTATTGTGCAAAAAATTTATAGGTGCCATGAAAATTATGCCTGCTAGATTTAAATACACTGAAGATAATGCAATTTTAGCAGAACTACAAGTGAAACTAAACTTTATACAATAGGTAAATAAAGCACAAGCTCTAGATGATCACTTGATGTAGATAGCAAGTAAAATTAAAGAGGGGAAGACCATATAATTTTAGCTTAAAGTGGATGGATGCTTATATTTTCATGACAGGTTGTGTATACCTAAAGTCAATAAAGTAAAGAGACAAATCCTAGAGAAGCAAATAATGCTCCTTGTTCCATTCATCTAGGGAGCACTAAGTTACACCTTAATCTAAAACTCCATTATTTATGGCTAAGAATGAAATGAGATATAGCATATTATATAGCCTGATGCCTCACCCGTCAATAAATGAAGGCAAAATATCAAATTCTTTTTGAACTATTGCACCCAATAGCAATTATAGAATGGAAGTGGGAGAAAGTCACCATGGACTTTGTGATGGGATTGCCTAGAACCAATAACAAGTGTGACATGGTATGGGTAATTATAGATAGATTAACTAAAATAGCTTGTTTTATCCTAGTTAAAATGGATTATTCTTTAGAAAAATTGGCTCAACTATACATAGAAGAGATCATAAGATTACACAAAGTGCCATATGCTATCATTTTTTATCGAGACCCCCTATTCACTTCTAGATTTTTAAAGAAATTATAAAAGGCTTTAAGCACTCATCTCACTTTTAGTATAACTTTTCACCCATAAACCAATGGACAATCATAATAGGTTAAACAGGTGTTGGAAGACATGCTTCATAGCTATGCCATTGAATTTAAAGGAAGCTAAGACCAGTATCTATCCTTGGTTAAATTTGCCTATAAGAAAAACTATCACACCAGCTTATGTATGGCTCCCTATGAAGCTTTATATGATAGAAAGTGCAAAACTCTACTTTGTTAGAGTGAAGTGGGTGAGAATAAGATCATAAGACTCGACTTGGTTAGAGATGCTGAGAAGAAGGTTAGAATCATTAGAGAAAGGTTAAAGGCTACCACTAATCGAAAAAAGTCATAGGTAGTTTTAAAGTATAAAGATATTGAATACGAGGTTCGTGAAAAGGTATTCTTAAAGGTATCATCATGGAAGAAGATGCTTTAATTTGGTAAGAAAAGAAAGCTAAGTCCAAGATTTATTTGCCCATACAAAATTATAGAACGTGTGGGACTAGTAGCTGACCGATTAGCTTAACCCTAAAAAATTGTGATAGATCCATGATGTGTTCTACATCTCGATGCTAAAGAGATATAAATCTAACCCTTCACATGTGATACTTATGTATTCTTAAAGGTATCACCATAGAGGAAGACACTTCGATTTAGCAAGAAAGAAAGCTGAGTCTAAGATTTATTGGCCTATACAAAATTACAGAATGTGTGGGACCAGTAGCTTACTGATTGGCTTTACCACTAGAATTACGAGAGATCCATAATGTGTTCCATATCTCGATGCTAAGGAGATATAGATCTAACCCTTCACATGTGATACCTATCAAGAAGATCCATGTATAGCTAGATCTAATCAATGAAAAAAAGCTAGTGCAGATGCTAGCTAGAGAAGCCAAGGAGTTAAGGAACAAGTCTGTACCACTGTTAAAGTGCTATGGAGGCACTATAAAATCGAAGAGGCTACTTAAGAAAGTGAAGAGCAAATGAAGGCCCAGTATCCTCATCTATTCTCACCAAGTAAATTGCAAGATGAAATTACTTAAGAAGGGAAGGATTGTAATGCCTAAAATCTACGTTTCATGAATAGTACTCTTGAGGCATGAATAGTATCTCCTGAGTATTTGGGGCACTGTATGGTAACAAAAAGGGAAGTACTAGTCATAAAATTTTGACGGGCCAAAAAATGATGAAAATGAAATAATTAAAACTTTTAGTAGAATCAATAAATTATTTAATGCTAAAATCTAGTGAATAGTGATAATATTCGGCACTGTGCTAAAAAAGGCCTGGGATGTGCCCAAATGGGCCTAAAAATAGCATACCATAAATGTCAAAAATGTCAAATAATCTAATGGTGAAGGAATTATAATTTCCTAAGGTCATTTGATATTTATTCAAAAATTTCTAATTATGCAAGTAAATAGTTAACCTAGTTTTCATTAGAGTTTTGACCTAACATTTTAAAGGACCCTTAATAAGAATTTTCATTCTTGGCATTGAAAGCATGAATTTTAGAGGTCTTGAAAAATTAATTTGAATTTTTAAAGCTTAAAATAAAAACTAGATTAATACAAACTGTTGGATCGACACGTGGCAAGATTCAGACTATCTAAGTGTATAATATAAAAGGGGTGGCACGTGTGGGGAGATCATATATGCCAAACCACCCACCTTCTTCCTTCCCCTTCCTATGGCTAATGCCACTTTCTCTCTCATTTCCCTCTCTTTTTCTTTATTTCTCTTTCAATTCTAAAGCAATTCCCTAAATTTTATAGTAATCTTCACCATCACAGTCTCTTGAGTTTGGTTTTACTGATAGATTTCCAAGAAATGCTTGATTTTAGAGATCTTGGCACTTGATTAATAGTGCCTAAATTAAGTATAAGTGGTTTTTTCTTAATTTTTATTTTATGTTTAGATAGCCTTAAGTGTACCAATAATAACCATGTAGTTAAAATTCATTTTAGAGTTGCATAGGATTTCTAAGAATTTTTCAAACCCTAAATGTGGATATATTTATAGGAAAAGAGAAATAAGTGTTAGAGGAGGAGAGAGACAAGCATTAAAAGGTTAATTTGGAAGGCAATAAAGCTTATTGTCAATAAATTTAATGTAATTTGAGTTGTATGGCATGTATGGTGTAGTATGTCTATGTGTGAGTGTGTATGGAAAAGTAAATTATGTGATTGTGTGTGTGGTTACATGTAATAAGTGTGTGTATGTAATATGGTGGATATGTCTAGCTTAAATGTGTGAAGAATGTATAAAAAAGGAATGTAAGGTTATATGTATGACGTATGGCCAAATGGTGCTTTAAGAGAGAATGTGTGTGCATTTGTGTGTGTTAATGATAATAAATGGCTTGTAAATGCTTTAATAAGCTAATGGCAAAGCTAGTGTGGACGTGAAATTAATGAAAATGAAATATATATGGCTTAGAGATATAATGACAAGGTTTATGTGTATGTATGTGAAGTGAGGGCTAATGGAAATTGGCATGAATAACATACATAATTATGTTGAAATAGAGATTAAATAACTAACTAGGAATGAAAGGAATTGGGTACGTAAAATGTGGTTACATGTGATAAGTATGCATGAAGCCTATATGGGGTTACTTAGAGTAATATAAATTGGATACAAAGTGGTTAAATGCCTAGAATTATAGGCATGTGAAATTAAACCAAATAAGTAATGAACTAATGGTTGCAATATGTCTCAAGTAATGACCATGTGGTAATGAAAACATACCTATAATTGGCATGATAACAAATGAATGAGATAAATATGCATTTAGTGGCCTATAATTGGGAATATAAATAATAATAGTTGTTGGCCAATATCTGTTAGACCACCCACTAAATGGGTAGACTAGTTAACTAAAGAGTTAGTAGCTACAAAGGGCATTGATCCATAAGGATTATTGCCTATCTATTTGGTATGGTGTGTGTTGTCATCTAGGTTCTAATTATGAGCCTTGTACACTTGGGTATTGAGAGGTCCATATAAGCTGATCTCTGTTACCCATACTGTATTGGATATTAAGAGGTCTACATAGGTAGATCCCTACTATCCATTAGAGTTGAGATTTGGGATATTGGGTGGTCTCATAGGGCTAATCCCTGCTATCCCAATTATTAAGAGGTCCAATAGGACTGATATTTACCACTTCAATATTGAGAGGTTCTTATAAACGGATCCCTGCTATCAGGTAGAGTTAGGTAGGTATAGCTATCGAGGTCCAAAACGTAGGCCATTGTATAACTTAGATCCTATTATCCAATGTCTTAAAATTTAGTCTCTCTAATATAGGCCTAAACAAAATAAAAATGTAAATGAATGTAATAATACTAGTAGAATCTCATATTTTAATTAGATCAAATAAGAATATAAAGTAAAGTTGAAATGGCCTAAATGATATTACACTATAATATATGTTGAATCGAACTTAATACTAACTTACTTATAACTAGGACTATGAATGTAATTAGCACGCTTAATAAAAAGGGCTACATCATGTGTGTGTTGCATGTATGCATAATATAATTCATATTACATTAAATTTACCACTGAGTATATACTCAGCATGTTAGTGTCTCAATGCACATGTAAATGATAGTAGACTATTTCTCAGCCTCGACTTACAGTGTAGCCACTAGCCTCTTTTATGTATACTTTCTGCATACTTTTGAGCCTAAATAGATAGAAGGCTGTCATGTATATAAGGTGAAGGCCCGATTATGTAAACTTGTTAAATGTTAATTTTGATACATCTTGGACTTTAATTAATAAGAGAGGAGATAAACAATACTTATAATATATATTTGTATGCTGTTTGATAACATACGAGTCTGAGACCCCTTTGTGTGTATGGTTATTTGATGATTGAGATGAATGTCTATGGGACTAGAGAGTCTAAAAAGTGTGAGATAATGAGGAATGATTATAGAAGTGTTTTTCTATAAGTAAAATTTTTGGTTTTTCACCTAGGCAACCGTTATGCTACCAAAATTTTTGTAAAACCCATTTATTCTGAATATGTCAAATAAATCAATGAATACAAGTAATTATACAAATAAAAATGAAGGAATTATGCAAAAATGACAATGAAACATAAAAGAAATGGAAATAAAATAGTCAAGCCCATTGAAGTTTAATGAATGTCAGGCTGAGTAGAATCAGAATGGGTGACCTCTTAGAAGGTAGCATCACTTATCTAGTCCAACTAAGGATTGGGTAGGGGGTGCTATAGGAGGGACCCCAACTTGTGAGAGTTGTAAAGCCTTTTTGGATTTAACAATAAAGCCCATATATTTATACTTAGCAACTTCCCCTAAGTGGTATAACCTTATGTACTTGTAATTGCATTGTGATTGCTATGTGGGCTTATTACATTTAACCTTGTTTAAAGTGGGGCTAAGCCTATTGTGCCTTTTATTTGCAATGGGCCCAACCTAATTGCACCTCAAATTAGACTTAAATGCTATAGGCCACCATCTGGGTATGCACTTTAAATATGAGAGGCCATTAAGCCTAATTTAGCCGATAATGAATGCTTAGATAACCTTAGCTTGAAAAGAAATGACTTGACCATATGTATGGGAGAAATAAGGTTGGAAAGTTTATTGCTTGTGTTTGTCTATGCAATAACACATACATACCATGCATCATGCACCACAAGTATATTGATTATGTATCATATTCTAACCCTTTATTTTTTAGCCATCATTGATCCAACATTCACAATTAAATGGATAAGAGTAGGCAAGCAGTTTTACAGAACCAATGATTAAGCAGTAATCCCACCTAAGAGAGGAACCATGTTAGCAGACAAAGTTGTCACCAAATCCATGCTAATGTAAGCCTTGGGAGATGGAAAAGAGGATTATGGCAACACTTACCAATGCTATATCTAGCATGCATGCTTAGAAAGAAAAAGGCCAGACTTCTACAGCTCATAAAGGGAAGGATGTGAAAGATGAGGTAGATGATTAGGTGTCTAATAAAGACATATCTCTAGTTAGGAATACTTATAACAGAGTCCCTCTACCCAAACAAATCAAAGATGATCAGATCGAGAAGTTGAATGAAAAAATAGAAGCTATAAGTTATCCTGTCACTGGAATGAAGGATATTGACCTAGATGACATTAGCTTAAGATCAGATTCCACCATGCCTCACAAATTCAAAATGACTAACTTAAGCAAGTTTGAAGGCACCATAGATTTAAGAACCCACTTGAAATATTATGTTATAGCTATGAGAGCCACTAGCTTTTTAAAAGACTAAATAGTAAACATGTTCAGTATGTCTTTTACTAGCCAAGCTTTGGACTGGTATCACTACAAGGAGAGAAGAAATAAAGAAGATTAGGTTGAACTAGAGATGGCCTTTAGTAGATAATATTCTAACAATGCTAGAATTGAAGTAACTCTAAAAGATCTTAAATTAGTAAGATAGAAATATAGTGAAACCTTTTCAGATTACCTTGAATGATGGAGGGCTAAAGTGCTAAAGATGAGAAATAAGCCTGATAATATTAACCAGATAAAAATGTTTATCCAAAATGCTAATGACTACATCAACAGTGGGCTCTCAGCCAAAGGTATTACTACTCGGGAATAGGTAAAGGATATTGCCATTGACTTAGAAATGGCTATCAAAATAAGGGATTCAAAAGGATAGGCAATTCAAATTATTCCAATAATAATACTGGGTGTACTACTTAGGAAAGCTAGTCAAAGAAGGTAAGATATAACCACTCCAACCTCAACCTTAGAATAACCTTCTAGCTCCTAATTATAGGCATGACCAATATTATGCCTACCACCAGAAGATAGGGTATCTTATGGACAATTGCAAGGTCCTTAGAAAAGTCATACAAGAATTGATTAACACAAAGTAGATACTAGATCTAGAGGCCTAGTCAAACTCGTTTCCTAAACATAATCAAACTTCATACCTTCTCAAATCTAGATTGCCCGAAGAATATGGGTTAAAAGATATCTATAAATTTGACCATGATATAAGTGAAAAGGTGAGAGCAAGTGAAGCCATACTCATAATTGGTTTTTAGGAAAGTGAGAGTGAAAGTGACCTTAGAAAGAGTAAGGGCTTTTGCGGATAGATCTTCTAATGAGGATCCTAAAGAGGGTAAGAGAGAAAAGTCATAGGTTGGGGGAGAAATAGTTAAAAAGGTGGAGAAAAATGATCCGATCCTCCTAAAAAATGAGATTGAAACTAAAGAAGCTAAAAATGATGGGGGTGTTCAAACAGCTAAAGAAAACTTAGGCCTATATTAGCATATGGGCCCTGTTGATGTCCTCACAGTCAAACAGATAGAAAGTAGTTGAAGCATTAGTTTTTGGTATCTACCACCACTACTCCTGAAGAACTAGTCCAAGTCATGAAAATTGG
>CANXYI010785446.1:0-13056 GCA_948208565.1 Hura crepitans | reverse complement strand
GATAAAGAATGGTGAAAGGAGTTTATTGCATCGTAACTATATATAGATGGGTTAAGTCAAACCACTTTGACTTTCTGGCATTTCGATGGTCATAATGTGTGGATAGATACCACTCTTAACTTGTATATGAGTGAGAAATATTGATTAAAGATCAATATTGATTTAAAGAGTTTAAGTCAGTAGAGTCCCAGTCAAATTAGGATTCTTTGGTAGTGTCCTAGTCAAACTAGGATTCTTTGGAAGAGTCCTAGTCAAACTAGGATTCTCTTATAGAGTCCTAGTCAAACTAGGATTCTTTGGTAGTGTCCTAATCAAACTAGGATTCTTTGGAAGAGTCCCAGTAAAACTAGGATTCTTTGGTAGAATACTAGTCAAACTAGTTTTCTCACTAAATACTACCAATGTGTTTTAGAAACCCATAAGGTCACACACATAAAGAATTTTTGGTGGAACATAATATATTAAATTATATTAAGATATTAAATGACATGAGATGTCATTAGAAGGGAAAGAAATAAGGAAGAATAATTAATTTGGGCTTGGAGTCCAAATTATTATATCTAACTAATTAGGGTTAGATACATTGAGACCTTAGAAGCTTGCTTGGTAGATTTATTTGGGTCTGATTTTTAGGCCATCTTTTAAGTGTTAAAAGGGCTTTAAATCAAACCTATAGCAAATTTAAATTTAGGCCAAGAAAGGGCCTAAATTAATTAGTCAAAGATTGGGTCAAACCCATATGTAGAAAGCCCACCTAGGATTTTTGCATAGAGCTAAATTTAATTAGCCCATTTGATGGGGTTAATTAAACCCAATTGAGGTCAGATTTTAATGAGATTAAATTTAGACCTAGGAAAATTAAGAGGATATAAATAAGCCTTAAAATTCATTCACTATGGGTGACCTCTTTGAAATTTACGCAGAAGCCATTTTTCTTCAAGGTAGATTTTTTCTTTCTTTATTTTTTCTTCTCTTCACATCTAAATAATCTTACTAGCCTATAGATAATTAGATATTCACCAGAAATTCTTGTGTGGATACCTTAGAGGTGCTCCCAATTGAGGAACACTGTGGTTTGTGACAACCTAGTGTGGTAAAACGAAGAATAGTAAACATTATTCTCTGTTTTTCTTATTATTAATTAATTTTAATTCTTCCAATGGCCAAATAACATGTTTGGATTCCATATAAAATTTTAAATTTTCCGCTATGCATGATCTATGGAAACCAATACCCAAGAAGAAACTTTTAAGGTTGGAATTAATTTTTAAAGCTTCTCTAATTTTATATGGATTTTTAAAATTTTGCCATAATATGTCTTATGAAAGATAGTGACCGAAGGAGAAAGAAAGGAAAAAAAGAAGGTATAAATCAATGACTTATGGTGTATATTAATCCATTTATAATTGTGTTTAACTTAACATCTGCATATGGAATAGGTGCAATTGCATTTATTATGAATATGACATTATGTTACAAATGTGATGTTAAAGAGTTAGTGTAAAATAATTAATGTTGCAAGATTAATATGTATAATAAGTAATTTGGTAATATGATGTAGAATGAGATTATTAAGGTAGAGTAAGTGGCTAAAATTCCTTAGAGGCTTTAAGTATATGTTTCTATTACATAAATTAAGTTATAAGCATAAATATGACTTTATGACTTGAAGTGGCTAATATGAGTATAGTTTGCAGTATAGAAGTATTTGATACCATGTGTATGCATCTAGTATGATTGAGTATAAGCATGTCGAATTGAGAATGAGTTGAATGGTATGTTATGGCCTTTTCATGTAAAGGCCAAAAGCCTCAATAAGGAGTTCTTTATGATGTTTTGCCCTAATGCATCGTAATGGGCATATGATATGTAAGTTTACTTTTTTAATATAAAAATCAAGTTTGTTATATTATGTAATTGATTTGAATAAATTAAAATGGGTTAGTTGAGACATTATAAGGTGGCTAAAATCTTTATAATGCCGAAAAGGGTTGTGTTAAATCACTTGAAATGGATTAATAAGAATGAAATATGTATAATGACTAAGATGAGGAAATTCAAGTGTGTGTAGTGTTTATATGATGTTAGTGCTATAATTTGTATACATAATACATGATATTTGTATAAAGACCAAAATGGTCAAAGCATGTATGCCAATATTTATATGCATAATGATGTTTTGAGGTAAGTCCTTTTTATGATTCTTCTATCAAGTTGAGTATTTAATATCTTTATGTTTACCATGTATACATTATTATCACATGAGAATAAGTATAAATTCGAAATGAGAAAATAAAGTAAAAATGTAGAGCATGTGTTTAAGCCTATTTTTATTTATGGTAGTATGATATAAGCATAATATACATACATGTAAATCATGATTATGGCCGGATGGTCCATCAAGACAAGTTATGGTGCTTTAAGCATATATTAAGTAATTATGAGTTCATAATGTAAGCATGATAGTATGACATGAATTTTATTCATGTATAAGTATGTAATATGTTTAATCAAAACTAATAAACTTGAATAATTATAAAAGTTTCTTAAATCAAGTTTAAGATGGTGAAAGAAAAATAAGTATGATAATGCCCCATATGATTAGACAACCATGATTGGATAAGTTGATCAGTTAACTAGGGAGATAATAAGTTGTTAGTGTATTCTTAGGTGCGAGTATGGCTTTTAGGCAAATTAGTATAACCTTTGAGCAACAATATGACCTTTGGGTCTAGATATGATATATGGGTCAAGTATGGCCTTCAGGCAAACCAGTATGGCATTTTGGCATAATTAGTCTTGTTATCAAGTTTTGGATAGTTGTCTTTTAGGTATAGGCATAATATAAACATTCTAAAATATGTAACTAAATATGTAATGAAGTAAGTCAAACATGAAAATGAAAAAACCTAATTTAATATTATGATCATCAGTTTTTGTATGAGAAATGATTTTGATCATTTTAAGCCATTGCTTATGAATTACTAAATGATTATGATATACTATGCATATTTATGCTTATTATGTTGATTTTCATTAAATTGATGTAAATGCTTGATATGCATGGGGACATACATATGTTATGTTGAATACACCACTAAGCATTCACTTAGCGGGTTATTTTTATTTGCGATATGTAGGTTAAAGAATCATATTAGAGTTAAAGCCTCAATATTAGCAAGTTGATAAAGAGAAGATTTCTTTTAGTACTTTACTCTTTTTTAGTCTAATATGTATTGTATTAATGTAAAGGCACTCTTGCGTAATTTAAGGGATTGGGCCTAATTTATGATGTAAATAATTTTGTAACTCTTTAAAATCATATTATAACCTAATTATATAAGTATGTATGATCATGTATGACTTGTAAGACATAAGTTTAATGAATGCTGAGGTTGAATTTAGTGGGTTAGATGGACCAAGGTGATGATAAGAGGTGTTGTGATATATTACAAAAGATGTTTTATGCAGGTTACTATTTAGGATAGTGTCCTAGTACAACCATTATGGCATTGGATTTTTGACATAAGGACCCTATTAGTATACCTTGAGGCCAATTTTTATTAACTTGTATTTTTATAACCTTATACATGTAAATAAGTTTTCTTTTAAAAAGTAAAGTTTTTAATTTATAATGGTTTTCTATTAGAGTTAATCATGTATTGATTGTTTATTGCTCCTTATTCGGGTCCAAAGATCGAATCAGGAAAGGGATGTCTTAGATTTTTATATTTAACTAGTTTATATGTCATAATATTGTTACTGAATTTGGCTTAAGATCATACAACAGATAATATACTAGATATTACATAGTTCAAACTAGTATTTATGACCCTATTGAAAACCTTTTTAGGTAGAGTTGTTACTTGCCATAGAATCATGAATGTTTATAGCTTATTGAAAAAGTAAGACATTAAGTTTTATATGCTTGTAGTAATTGAAATTGTATTGCATTTAGGAAATATCAACTTCCGAGTCCATGTGATTTTATACGATTTTAGCTAAATCTTAGCCTTTTAAACTAGATTATTTTATAATTGCATGTCTATGTTAATGTATGTTTTAAATGGTTTAGATTTACTTACTAAGTTTCATACTCAGCGTACCATTGTTGTGGTACATAGGTAACAAGGATAAACAAGCTAGACTCGGTGATCATGTAGTGTAGCTATACAAGAGTTAAAGGGTAAAATAAGGTTTTTTTCCTTCTTTTAGTAGTGGCACTCATGTAATACCCTATAGGTTTGGATTAGCATGCTTAGAAGCTATTATGTCTATATATATAACTTAGAAGTGATGTATATAAGCTGGTGTGGTGTGTTTGTTTGGGTTATGTGTGAACTTGATAAATGTGAGCCTGAGGGCCTATGTGTTTGATATTAGTTGATGATTGACTAGGGGACTAGAAGGGTGGGTTCAGATGGATGTTTATGAGTTGTTTGCTTATAAAAGTGTTTTTAACAAGTGAAAAAAAATTTGGTATATCAATCGGGTAGCTATTATGCTGCCCAATTTTTTATGACCTATAAAGTGTCTATTTATGCTTTATTTGAGTCTGTCAGACCATGTATGAACATGCTTAAGGATTAGAATGACCATCTAGGTAATATCTAATAGAGTTTTATAATAGCCCATAAATGTTAAGGAGTTTTCTCTTGAAGCAATCTTAGGATAGGTGACCTATTAGGAAGTGCATCACCTATTAAGTTTCTTCAGGAATCTAGTAGGGGTGTCACATTCTTAGTTCACCTTAAACTCTTTTTTCCAAGCCATGGTACAAATCCAAGGCCTACCTAGTTAAGGACATACTAAACAAGCTTACCATTTGTGCTTTTGATAGATAGGTTGACCTCATAGCTATTGTATACTACTTCAAATATATCCTTAGGTTAGAAGTGTCATCAAACTTTTTTATATTTGGCATTTTAAATTTGTGGAGCATGGCATAATCAAACTTCAAGCTGATGTCATCTAGGTCGATGTCTTTACCTTTGATCACTAGATAACTTATGGCTTCTAGTTTTTCATTTATCTTATTTATAGGATCTTACTTATCATACTTGGGTGGTGGAACCTTATTATAGGTGAGCTTAATAAGTGGTATTTCTTCATAGAAAACATAGCCATCAGCTATCTTTTTCTTTCCATTGTCAGTAACTAAAGGTTAGCTTTTATCTCATTAGGCATACATCCTAGATAGTACATTGGTCATGGTAGCCATCATCCTCTTCTCCATATCTCAAAAGATCTCTTTTAGCATAGCCCTTGTTACTAATTCATCTCCAAACATGATTGCTTCTTTTGGTAGGTTGTAGATGGATCAATAGTGGCTCCAAAATAAAGGGTTAGTCATCATACATGAGTTATCTTAAGATGATACATGATATGTAGTGTGTGTTTTATGTATGAATAATGTTTTGGGAATAAATATGATACATACATATGTGTGGATGCATGGTACAGATAGTTAATACATGGATGAGATCACAAGATGTATGAATTTTTACAAGATGGTAATCTTTGATGCATGGTTTAAGATGCATGCAAGATGTACTTGTACATAAAGCTACATGGTATGCATACATAGATATTAGTGAGGTTACAAGATTCTATTATGGGACAATTCTAAGAATGTATGATCAAGAAGGAACATGTGCTAGTGTAGTTAAACTTATATGAACTATATTTACAATACATGTGAACAAAATTGTTACATGGACACATGGAATAGAAAAAAAAACTTATGTTATGAATGAGATTTATAGGGATAAGTATGTTACAATAAATATTTACAAAGTGTGAGTTTTCATAAAAGTAAGAAGTTTATGTCATAGGGTAGTTATGCTACAATGTTATGAATATAAATACAAAAAGGATACATGTTAGGTGTCTAAAGACAAACAGAAGCAACAAGGCTTCCAACCTTATTACTCCCACATATGTGGTCTTAGCAATTCCTTCCTAGGTTAGGTTACCTAAGCATCATTAGGGGATGTATAGGTTCGATTATGGGTCTAATTAGGCCCAATGACCTCTTATATTTAAAGTGTATGCAAAGGCAATGGCCCATAACATTTAAATCTTGTTTAAGGTGAAATTAAGGTAAACCCACTCAAAATAAAAAGGCATAATAGGCTTAGCCCCGCTTCAAATAAGGTTAAATGTAATAGGCCCACATAGCAATCATAATGCAATCCCAATCACTTAGGGTTATGCATCCTAGCGGAAATTTCTATGCTTAACTATATGGATTCATGGTTTGGTTTGAGAAGGCTTAAGGTTCCCATAAGTGGGGGTTCCTCTAAACAATTATTTCCAATCAAGGATAATAGTGACCAGTTAGATCACTATTTCATATACCCAAAGGGACAAGGCTTATGAGAGATGGATATGCTAGTAATTCCCTATTTTTGAATGAAAATGGGTTTATGGTTCATAACACCATATAAGGTAAAAAGGTATATAATGGATATAAGATGAAATGTATGAGATTGATAAAAATTAGAATATTATAAGGCATATTATATGAGCACTTTTAGATTCAATTCTCATTCCCTAGTGAAGTCACCATTGTAGATTTATAGAAAGGGTTCAGAATCATATCTTATTTATGCCCTAATATTATACCTTCTTTTATTTTCTAACATTTATCAATCTTACATCATGTAGGCGAGCATTTTAATTAATACATACATATCATCTTTTAACTTAGAGGAAGTAAATTGCAATATTTAAAATATACAACAAGTGTAAGTGTGTATGAACATCTAAAAATTAGGTCATTGATTAGTTGTTGTTTAACCTGACAACTACCTATAATTCCATAGGAATTAGTGGCAATTTCCCAACTCTTATCTCTAAGAGATTGGCCTTTTGTTAAAATACATTTTTCATGTGACTTTTATTAAGAAAAACTAAATGTCAGGTTAGACATTGACATGTAAAACAATTAATTAGTTAGAAACCCATTAAATGTCAAGTTAGACATTGACATGTAAAACAAGTTATTATACTACCTATTACAACCTAACAAAACCAAAGAAAATAAAAGGTAAAAAACCAAATGAAATAGTACAAAACATATAATTGGCCCTATCTTCATGTCATTAAGTCCGTGTGGACTCAATAAAGCTCAATTATATGTTTGTACAAATGTAAGGATGGCTATGTCAATCCAGACCTCCTATTCAACTAGAATGGTCACTTGTAAACAACTTAAAGAATATGTTAAAAACAACAAATAATGGTTTGTGAAGACTTAAAGAAAGAATATACTTACAATAAATCATTTAGCATAAATATGGATGAATCATTGTACATGCTTCAAGAGATTTATAATTGGGAAAACTACAAATTTATTGGTCACAATGAACATGTAAATAGTAACCTAAATTAATAAGGATTGGGATTATGAACTTATGTCTATAGAGACTACGGTCTTTATGAAAGGGAGTCTATGTAGACTATAAAATAGAGTAATACACATAAAGCTTGATTATCCATATGGCTTATGTTCTTTGCAAAAAGGAGTCTGTGTGGACTATAAGACATAGCTAACATACACAAAATAGGATCATCCATATGGACTATGTTCCTCAGGAAAGGGAGTTCATGCATATCACACCTTCGTTTTAGCGCACTAATAACATTTATAGTAAGGAATAAAATGATCATTATAAATTTATTGCACTTTACCAAGGATGAGAGAAATTAGTGTTTGGAGTTGTCACCTAGCTCTACAGCAGGACTATTAATCTTTTGCCTATAAAGGGTTTAGAATTAGATCTTATTTCTGCCTTTATAATATACTTTCATTTATATTCTAACTTTTATCAATCCCATATCATGTGAGCAAGCATTTTTATTAAATCATACATGTCACCTTTTCACATAGAGAAAGTAAGTTGCAACATTTAAATCATACAAAAAGCATAAGTATGTATTAACATCGTAAGCCCAAACTAGGGTGTCTATAGTTTCCCCCACTTTAATGTGTGCTGTAAAAATACATAAATTGAAATAGTACATAACAAAGTACCTTAGTTAGAGATACTTACCTTACTATATGGACACATCAAATGCGAATGCCTACCTCAAGTGGATGAAATTTAATTGGAGTTAATTTGCTTGTTAGGCTGAACCTAATAGAGTTGTGGATTAGCTTGTTAGGTTAAACCTAACTATGTTGTGGATTGGCTTACTAGTCTAAATTTGAATGTGTTGTGGATTGGGTATCGAGCATAATTTGAAAGTGTTGGATTGTGTATTAAGCTGAATCTTATAAAAGAGATAAAAAAATATTAGTATGTATTTAATATAATAAATTATTAATGGTGTACCTAGCTTATATCAATTATGGATGAAAATCTCATGGTATCATTATGGTATTGGTTAAATTGGCATGAAGCTGAATTTGAAAGGATGACGTTGTTGTGTTATAGTCGTTCGATTAACATGTGGCTGAATCCTAAGGAAGAAGAAGATAAGTCTTTGGATTAACTATGTTTTGACATATCTTCCTTTTTCTTGTGATTCAACTACATATTAATCCAAAGACCTATCTTCCTCTTCCTTAAGATTTAGCCACGTGTTAATCTAATGACTATAACATGACAACTTTGTCCTCTCGAATTTAGCTTCCAATACCACAATGATATCATGAGATTTCTTTTGTAATTAAGGAAAGCTAGGTATGCTATCACTAATTTATTATATTGAATTAATACTAAATTTTTAATCTCTTTTATAGGATTCAACTCAATGCCTAATCCATAACACATTCAAATTTATCCTAGTAAGCAATCCACAAAATACTTAGGTTCAGCCTAACAAGCCAATCCATAAATCACTTGGGTTCAGCCTAACAAGTAAATCTACTCTAATTAAATTTCACTTACCTAAGGTAAGCATTTACATTTGATGTATCTTTATTGCAAGGTAAGTATCTCTAACTAAGGTACTTTGTTATTTATTATTTCAATTTATGTATTTTAACAATACACATCAAAGTAGGGGCAACTGTAGATGCCCTACTTTGGTTATATGATGATAACTAGAGATAGGCCTTAAAGTAATAATATAAGCCACTTGGAAACCTAGTCCTCATAGACTAGCATGGTATTAGCCCACCTGAACATAATGCCACTAGGTCCATACCAACCCACCTAGACTCTATCAAGCCTAAAGCCTATGGTTTGCCTAGATAAGTCTAATTTCACATCTACATAAACTAACTCAAACTTGGCCTAAAGCCCATAAACTGGTGGGAAAACTTATAATCTAGGTCTATATAGACTAAGTAGTCTAAGTTCGCATGGACTTTTTAATGTGAGAGCTTTTAAAAGTGCAAACTTCCCATTTAGATTGTGTTTCCCAATCCTAAAAGAATTCTAACTCTATCTAGATTGGAAAGCCTTCCCCTAAACCTATAAATACCCCTTTTAAGTTTGAGAAAGATGAGGCAATTCAAAAAAGCCAAAACCCTACTGTCTGAGACTTTAAGAGAGGACTCCAACACAAGATTTGCACGACTAAATTTCAACCCATACTAAAATTCTATTCTTTTTAAAAGCCTACATTCTTATGTTATTACTTAAGAGCTTTTTCATAAGGTAAAATCTGAGGCCTCTTACTATACATACATCATACATTTGTATTATTCCATATGAACTTATGATCTCCCGTGATTGATCACAAGTGAGGTGGTTGTATGAAATCTCCACATTGATGATAGAAGTAGGTCATTGTTCTATATTATTTATTATGTATATTTGACTCTTGGTATATAGTGATTATTCTATAATTTTAATCCTAATTGCATGAACTTATCTAAAAGCATACTCATGTCCACATAGACTAAATAAATTGATATGTGTGTAAATAGATGTCCTCACAGACTAATATTCAACACTATTTTAATAATATCTTATGTATAGTGCATTATATTTTCTATGTTTGTCATGTTTATATGTTTTTATATCTCACGATTATCATATAAACATTATTTGCATAATGGAACTAACATATGTCCATACGGACTCCCTTTCATAAGGAATATAGTTCATACGATGGATATATTTTGTTTTCATTTAATATTAGTTAATAGTCTATACAGAATCCCTTTTATGAGGAATTTATTCTAAATGGATGGTCTTGTCTTGTGTATATTCATGTTGTGTTGTAGTCCATGTAGACTCCCTTTCATGAGGACTGTGGTTTGTATGGACAAGTGAATGTAATCTTAATCCTTATATATGTGTGTGTCCACTGTGATCGACTAATAAGTTTGTAGTTTTCCCTAGTGCTAAATTTTCTCATGTATCATGAGTCTTTCATATGTATGCTAAGGAAATTATGGATAGTTTATTTTAAGGTCCTTATGAACCATAATACATTGCCTCTGACCTATTCTTGCTGTTGCATTCAAGTAATCATTTTGGTAAGATGAAAGGTCTTGATGAACATATTAGCCATGACATGTTGTAGTCTGCATGGATATAGACCATAGCCATATTGTGTAACACCTCATACACCAATCCATTTTGGTCCGAGTAAAAGATGCCACTTCCCAATAGGTTAACCATCTTACTCTCACCCGTAATTCATTTAACTTGATAAGAAATGTTATTATATTTAATAATCAACTAATATATTGTTTAGTTCAAGACTCAATTAGACTTATTACAACAAAGGCTCATGTCCATCTATTACATTTAGGAATATATATCTGATTGCCTTGTTACACTATCATGTATGTAAAATCCTAAAAATATCAATCATTACACATTCAGCATGCAAATAATACCTGTGATTGACTCATCTTACCAATGGCTTTTATAAGTTATTTTAGTTGATGCTAGGACTCGATCCACTGCTCCATACACCTTAACTGATAACCTATGCATTATTAAAGAAGCCAATGCATTAAGCATAATTGCTTAGTGGTGTATTCTAATACTATGGAAATTAAAATTTTGAATTTTTGTAAATAATAGTCATTAGTATCAGCTTACTCTAATCATGTCTTTATTCCCTTATATATTTTAAAATCTTTTACTTGTAATACTCCCTTATTTATTATATTGATAATTTTGTTGTTTCACCCTAATTTATCTTTATACTGTGTAGTGGTCAAGTGTTATTGTCTCTTATGCTCATTTCTAACTATGTGTCTGATGATAATTTAACATATTTTCACTGTGTCTTACTTTATGGTATTCTTTAAGAATATGCTCACATCTTTCCTTAATACATTCTTGTAGTCTCTATTTATTCCTCTTGCTTCACTATTTTATACTAATCATTTTATCTCTAACTAACTTACACATATTTGTAATTAATTAAGTTCATTTGTAAATACAGTTGTCAATAAACTTATGTCAAATGCTCTATCTTGGTATGTACAGAGTGGTATTTATGTATTAATAATTTTTTTGCGACTATCTTATTAGTTTATTTTACCTATTATTTTAATTCATCTCTTACTTTACTTTATTTCCTTTTCTTTCTTTTACTTCTCACTTCCCAAATTCAAATATTTTAATATCTTTAATGGTATATTAGTCATTTTTGTTTGGTTATTCTTTATTCAGCCCTTATTTGGTAGACATACTCTCAACACTAGATATTGGGATCCATCTTGTACAATGGTCCACATTTTTTACCTCAGTGTCTATACACACCATTTATCCAATAGTAGGGATTAGTTTATAAGAACTTCCCAATATCAGAGAGGCAGATGGCAAGGATCAGTCCTAATGGACCTCCCTGTAAGGCCTCCTGATATCCTAATTAGCATTTTGTCTCAAGTGGATAGTAGGGATTAGCCCTGTGGGACCTCCTAATATCCCCAGGTAAAGTGGGTAGTAGGGATTAGCCTATATAGACCTCCCAATACCTAGGTGTGTAGGGTTCATTAATAGAACCTTGGTGGCTACACCCGCCATATCATATAAATAGGCAATGGCCTATATCAACTAAAGCCTCTAGTAGTTGCTAACTCTCTAGTTGACTAGTCATCCTATCTAGTAGGTTGTCTAACTAATATGGGCTAGTATTTGTCTCAATTTCATTACTTTCTAAGCATTTGCATTACATTTAATTTAATCCCAACATATTATTTAATCATCATAACATTTCATATTTTATGTTCATACTCATGGATAATCTTTTAATTTCATCATAAATATCCTTTTTATATCAATTTCCTATCGTATTCTTATTATTTGTAATGTCCTTTGTTATTATGACTTATCATCCATCTTTCATAAGTAAGAGTATCCTTCGATTAACCTTTATTTATTATCTTTCATAGGATTAAGGCTATACATTGAATACTTAACATTTCAATATAAACTCTTAATGTATCCTTAATGTGTTTAATTCCTTAATTACCAATTTTTATAAATATTCCTTTATCCTTTACGCTTAAATAAATATTTATTTTAAAGTCTTTAATTATCTATAATATAATCAATATTTCTATGTTTTCTTGTCATTAGTTAAGAATTCGAATTTATAATAGTTATATATGTATATATACTTTATCTTATTAAACCATTTATCCTCTCCCTATCTCATAAAATTTATTTCCTTTAATTTCATGTTAAAAGATCATTCATCTATATTTTTCTGAATTCAAATTCAAATTACCTTTTATTTTTGTCGTTGTATTTTTTTTCTCTTTCTTAGGCATTAGGAATATATTCTACTATTCTCATTTTAATTAGTTATATTCACCTCATTTATAAGTTAATTATGTCGTATAATTAATTTTATAAGTTCTCATAATCTCTATTTGATTAAGTATAAATCAATTGATTTATAATGATGCTTAAGCATATATTATATCTCTATACATTTATCAAAATTGGGCTAAATTATATTTAAATCCTATATGTCCTTGTACTTCATAATTTCACTTATCTCTTACTTAAAGTTATAATTCTTTAATTATGTATGTATGATAGATTCAATTCTATTTTTATTTAATTAACTCCTTCAATTCCTCATTCTTTCATCTCTTTGTATTATAAATTCTTCCTTACACTTTTGCAT
>CANXYI010785345.1:0-26678 GCA_948208565.1 Hura crepitans | reverse complement strand
TCCTCTTTATCATACATTGCAACTACTAGCTTAGAAAAGTCTCTAATCTTAGGGGTACAAATTTGTATCCTCAACTTGACATTAAGGCCCTTCTAAAACCTCTTACACTTCTCCTCTTTTGTCAAAATGAACTCTGCTACTTGCCTGCTCAAATAAATGAAGTCCTTCTCATACTTCGATATTGATCTCCTGCTCTATCTTAGATTAAAGAACTCCTAGCTCCTTTTATCCTTCTAGGACTTAGGAATATACCTCTTTCGGGATTCCTTCAAGAAGAACTCCCATGTAATGTCATCTACTGCCTTCCTCTTCTTCACGGTATCCCACTAATGGAAGGCCTCTTCTTGCAATAGGGAGGTAGAGCACTTCAGACACTCCTCCTCTATACACTCTAGCTCCTTTAGAATCTTCATGGTCTGCTCCAACTAATACTCTGCCCTCATTGTATCATTCTCCCTCATGCCTAGGAAATCCATTACTCCCATCTTTTTAACTCTCCTTAGATAAGTCTTCTATAGTGCTGAGAGAGCTAGTGGTGGTGGTGCAAGGACTGAAGCCGATGGTGGTTGTGGAGGTGCAGTAGTGTGTCTCAACAACTCTACTATTTACTATAGCAAGGTTAGAAAAGCCTAAGCGTGAGGCTATGGCTAGTGAGTAGCATCACTATGCTCTCATGTGGCTACATGCACCTCTGGACCATGAATGGTGGTAAAAGCATGACTAGCCACCTCTTCCCCCCAATCTAGTGAGGTCTGCTCACTCATCATATATATAACTATACAAAAACACTTATTAGCTTCATACAATGTAGCTTTGACACAAAATAGAACCCTAGACTCATCCACTCATGTATAATATGCCTAGGAACACCTAAACCTACTCTGATACCACTAAATGTAACACCCACTGCCTATTTGTGAAGGAAATAAACAAAAGGTGCCACTTCCTAAAGGTTACCAATCTTTAGATTTTCCCAGGGACTATTAATTTAACACTTATCTCACATTCACCAACTTGAACTTATCTTAACCATTTAGTGTCTACTACTACACAACATTTTATTACTGCCTATTTTAGTCTAATAAAAGTCTAGATAATGTCTATTATCTATTTACAAAAAATTGGGCAACATAACAGCTACCCGGGTGAAAAACCAAAAATTTTTCCTATAAGAAGAGCATTTCTAAAATAGTTTCAATCCAAAACTCAACTCCTAGACCCTTCTAGTCCCCAAAAGCAATCTCAAACATCCATCATATCAATACATAAGGTCTCAAACCTGCATACAAATAAAAAGAAGCATGCATATACATCCATAAAACTAGTTTTATACAGCCATTTAGTTTAGCTACCTCAATTTTATACTTTTCACATACTACTAACTTTACACCTACTATACTTGAGTGACTATCTACAAAACCTAAAGAGTAACAAAAGAATACCCTAAAAGACTCTGGGTCAGCTACACTAGCTCTTATAAAAGTTGATAAGCTATCTCGTCTATAGCTAGCATATCAGAACACCGACACACTGAGTATAAACTAAGTAGTGGAATAGATACAATAAAGTATGTCACATATGTAAGCACACATTTGCATCATGTATACACATGCCTAGGTATTGCTTAGCATGGTTATGCAAGAAATTATGCTAAATGCCATTGACCCTATTCAGTCATTTCCATTGTGTTATCAAGTCAAATTTTACATATTGAGTTCATGATTAAACTTAATACTATTTAGGCCTATAATCGACAAATGACACTTTATGATAGTAGATAGCGAGATCTATCCTATGCAGTGGCCCACATTTTGGACCTTAGTAGCTGTACCTACCTCACTCGATAGTAGGGATCAATCAATAGACCTCCCAATACTGGATTGAGAGATAATAGGGATTAGTCTATAGACCTCCTAATATCTATAAATTGAATAGCAGGGATTAGACCTGTGGGACATCCCAATACCCCAAGTCATATGTCCAAAGCATCGCAAGTGGATAGTAGGGATCAGCACTATAGGACCTTCTAATATCCATAAGCAGTCAATGTAGTAGGGATTAGCCCATATGGATCTTCCAATACTTGAGTGTGTAAGGTTTATCTTAGAGCCTTAGTGGCTGCACCCACCACATCCAATAGACAATAGTGGTCCTAGGAGGACCAAATTACCTAGCAGCTGCTAATTCCCTAGTTGACCGGTCAACCCATCTAGTGGGTGTCTAATTGATTGGCAAAATTATTATTTTTACTTAATTATGACATCTATCCTCATCTTCACTCTGTCTCACATCAATCAAGCAAATTAATTGCATTACATACAACATTTCACACAAAATGACAATTTTAGCCTATCGTCACAAAATCACTACTCATTTGGTTATTTTATGGGCATGTTACTATTTAATTGGTCAATTCTCAATTTTATGTCTTTCATAACATCATACACACCGATCCAAATTCCATCGTTCATTTATCATTTCTTTACATAACATCTCATGAATCATATGTCATCACCATGCCACTAATGGCACACATATAGGCATCATATTCTTAGCCAATAATTATCTGCACACTACATGCTCAATTAGGTCATTATTAGTCAAGTTTACATGTCATACACATTATTATTATTATTTGTCACTTTCAAACCACTATTTATACACAAATTTGCATGCCTTTGCCATGTCTAACATGTCATATGCATAACCACGCATGCCATGGCACTTAAGTGCACCACTTAGCCATACCAAGTACACATATATATACTTAATTTCTTCTCCCTAAAAGAATGAATATCATGTTATTTTAACACCATTAGCATAGTCATGTCATTAGTTTACATTAATATTATGCCTAACACCACAAACTTGAATATCCATACACAAAACATGCATATTTTCATGCCAAGACATATGAAATATAGAAATTTACTCTATTCCACACACTTAGGGTGTGGAAACACCCTTTTCTCTACAACATTGAGCCCTAAAACCTTGCCCTCCTTTAATAGCTTCTCTTTGCCCTAAACATATGCAATCTTGGCTTAGAAAATTCCTAAAAAATTATACATAGCTTCACTTGGAAATCTAAAACCATGGTTCTTGTAAAAATATTATAAACAACTTAAGGCAAAAATGAAAAGTTAAATAAAAACACTTACTCAAGATTTTGACACTATTCACCAAGATTAAAATTCTTCCTTTTTAGGCTAAATCTCTCAATTCTCTCACGTGGATTAGACTCTAAATGTCATGAAAGGTCTAATCAATATAATTTTTGTATTTTTAGGTGTGTACAGAAGGAGAGAGAAAGCAAAAATGGTAGAGGGCTTTTCTTGGGAATGGCATTAGCTTTGTGAAGAAAATAGGGAGGAAGATGATGGGTTTACACATGTGACCCCCTCACATATGTGGGCCTTTTATAGGGATTATCAATACAATTTTCATAGCATAGTGTGGTGGCCCATCTTGTGGACCCTGACCACTGCACTGGTGTAGTCTAGTAAACAGACAATTATCAACATCATATCCATGTGTAGTTGCCTATCTTGTTAACCTTGACCACTATATTGGCTTGGTCTGTTAAACAGACAAATATCTAGCAGCTGCTAATCCATAGTTCATTAGTTAACCCATCTAATGGATGTCTAACTAATAGGCCTTGCATCTTTTATTTGTCTTTATTTTATTATTGATGACCATTTTAAATTACTTACAATTGATTGGCAGATGATTATTACTTATTTTCTATATTCGAATTTCATCTAGACAATTATAGGTCCATGTTTGTTCTTACTGGACAGTTACAAGTTATTTGTGAAAGATAATTTTAGGTCTTTTTACTTATGTGAATACAAGTCAATTTTAGGCTTATTTTATGTCATAATCTAAGCCCTATATATGTCCATTATAAGTCTCAACTATGTGTCATTCCCATAAGTATATTTTACAACACAATTATGGGTCATTTTTACTTTTTTACTATAGTAGTATGAGTCATTTTACACAACTTACTAGGCATTTCCCAGGCCAATTCAATCCAATGTTCATGTCATTATAGGTCTAATAGAACCTTATGTCATACATCTTAATATGACAATAGCATTGGCTCGCATTGCCATCCAACCCATAGAAAAAATAGCTCATATTATTTGCCACATTTTAGGCCAATTCTTATCATCTCTTTTATGGCATTTACAAGTTATTTCTCATCCCAGTTTTAGGTAGGTTTCTATTACTTTTAATTTCTATTCATAATGCCTTACATATTCACATTTTCACACACATTTCATGCCAAATCTATATCATACATTACATGTTCACTATGTCATGCCAATCATACATAGCATACATCATGCCATACCATTCTTACCATACATATCATGTCATACATACCTCTCGGCCATTGCTTATTCATGGTTATACACATGCCTTTTCTTATATTTTATCACACATACACATCATATGCCATCATTCTAGCCTACGCTCAAATGCACACATGACACCCCACACACATGCCTCGGCCATGCCATGACCACACACATATATACATTTTCTTATTAAATTCACCACACATGTATCCATTTTCATACCATGCCAATTCCCATTATATATACCATACAAACATGCCATGCACATGACTTGTAAGCTGAGATACATCATTAAACCTCTCAACCATGCCTAATATCTCCCATGATCATAAATTTGCTCACAATACATGCCTACTTATCATTCTATCTCATGTCATACACATCATGTCCTATCATAGGCATAACATTGATATGACATATCAACCATCCCTATGCCATGACACAAAGGCACACTTTTTAGCCAAAATGAGATTATGGCCTTACACCCCTTTTCCTCAAAAATTTACCCTACAAACCATCAACCTCACACACCACTGACATCAAACAAAGCTTATATCAATATTTCACACACCATGCCTAACCAAACTATAATTTTCATACATAAATTTATGCTAAGTCACATTCAAAATCACCATGACATGCTTTTATTTGATCAAATTCACATAGCTATGTAAACTTTAAGGCTTTTCCCACACTCTAGAATAGTTAATCACTTGGTTGAACATTATTTCCTCCATAGCTTATATACAACATACCTTAGCTTAAAAAATTCATAAAAAATCCTATAAGCCTTAAATTAAAAATATAAGACCATACGTAGTCTTAGAATAATGAAATCCCCATAGGAATAAAATAAAAAGTGAAGGAAACCACTTACACATGAACTTAGATTTTCATGTGACCATTTATGTACACTTAAGCTTTAGTGATTTTTTCCAATTTCCTTGATTTGCTATGGTCACCAAAAACTTCACAGAATGTTTTTTACCAAACTTTTATAGATTTTAAGTGATGAAATAGTGGAGAACTAGAAGGAGAAAGGCATAGAAATGGTGGTTCAAGGCTAAAAATGGCGTCGATAGCCGAAGGAGAGGAAGGAAGAGGAAATAGTGGAGGTGAGGTGTCAAATATGTAAGTGGTGGAATGTCCACATGGAACACTATTTATAGTGGGACTGAGATGGCTTGAGTGCTAACACATGGCACCTGAGCACCCCAAAAATGCTTAATTTTGGCTATAACTTTTGAATTCTTTTTAAAATAATTCAAGCCTAAAAAATCTTTGTGTTTGTTCTAAAAATCCTTGATTGATCCTATTTAGGGCCTTGTAAAATTTTACAATGAAATTCCATTGGCAAGTTAGTTAACTAATTCCTTAGAAAAATGGGAAATTCTAAAAAATTATCAAATGATGTTAGAAAATTAAAATACCTTTACTAATGGTCTTAGTGGAATTTTTGACCTTTAAGGTATGTTATTTTTAGGTCTATCTAGGAATGTCCTCGGTCATTCCCATCCTATGTCCATCTAAGCTTATAGCTTATTAGATTTTGGCTTAAAATTATTTATTGGTTCTGTTAAATTTTTAAATGAAGTCTTTTTCATCATTTATGGCTAGTCAAAGTGTCATGAGTAGTACACCCCTTCTTGGTCCATGGTAAGGTCACCCAGCACTCTGGCCGCACTTGTCGAGCCTCAGGGGGTACTATTCATAGAACCTCAAATTACATGTATCATAATTCTTCCCTTCTTATGAAATTTTATCCTCAAAATTACTTAGATGTAGGTACTAAGCTTTCATCTGCTCTTTAACTTCCCACATAGCCTTTTTCGTGTTGTGATGTTTTAATAACACATTGACTAGTGGTATTGCTTTATTCCTTAATTACTTGACTTCCCTAAGTAGGATTTGTACTAGTTATTCTCATAGCTTAGATCTTGTTAGACTTCAATCTTCTCTACTGAGATCACATGTGAAATATTTGATTTGTACTGTCAAAGCATTAAAACATTGAACACACCATGTATCTATTATAACTCAGGTGGCAAAGCTAGCCTATAAGCCAGTAGTCCTACCCTTTCTATTATTTCATAGGGACCAATAAATCTAGGGCTAAGCTTCTCCTTTTTACCAAATAGGATTACCTTCTTCCATGGCAATACTTTTATAAGCACTTTTTCACCCACTTTATATTTAATATCCCCCCTTTTTAAGTTAACATATTAGTGGTAGCTTTTAATCTCTCTCTTATAAGCTTGACTTTATCCTCTGTATCTTTGATTAAATAAATACCTATAATCTTGCTTTCACCTTCACTCAAACACAAAGGAGTTCTGCACCTTCTACCATACAGTGCTTCATAAAGTGCCATGCTTAAACTAGTTTAATAGTTATTATTATATGCAAATTTAGCTAAGGACAAATATTGGTCCCATCTGCCTTTAAAATCAATTGCATAGCTACATGGCATATCCTTTACTACTTGTATCACCCTTTCTAATTATCCATATGTTTTAGGGTTGAAAGTTGTACTGTAGGTTAATCTGGTACCTAAAATTTCATGTAACTTCTTCTAAAACCTGGAAGTGAACTTAGGGTCTCTATCAAAAACAATAGCCATTAGTACCCTATAAAGTCTCAAAATCTCATCTATATACAATTTTGCCAATTTCTTAAGTGAATAGTCTATTTTGATAGGGATAAAATATGTTGTCTTGGTCAATCTATCTATAATTACCCACACTTTATCACATTTGCCTCTAGTCATAGGTAGTCCTATTAAAAAATCCATTGTAACCTTTTCCCACTTCTATTCTAGTATTGTTGTAGGATATAGCAATATAGAAGGAACCTGATGCTATGCTTTAACCTACTAACATGTCAGACATTTAGCCACGTATTTTGTTACATCTCACTTTACCCCTGACCACCAGTAATAGGGTTTCAAGTCTAAATACATCTTTATACTACTTGGGTGCATAGAATAAGGAGCATTATATACCTCCTTCAGTATCAATAACCTCATGTAATCTATACTAGGTACACAAAACCTACCATGGTAATATAGATATCCATCTTCCCTCAATTCAAATCCTGTTGCATTCCTCCCTCTAACTTTACTTGTAATCTGTACCAACAGTTCATCCTTAGCCTGTACCTCTTTTATCTTCTATTTGATAATTAGTTTCATTTGTAATTTTGCTAGAATGGCATCTTCCCCTATATACCCCAATCTGATATTCATGGCTTTCAGTGTCTTCTTGAACTTTCTACTTAGTGCATCTGTAACAACATTAACTTTTTTAGGGTGGTAATCTATTAGACATCTATAATCTTTTTATTGATTCTAGCCATTTACTTTTCCTTTGTTTCAACACCTTCTAGGTAAAGAGATATTTCAAACCCTTGTGATAAGTGTAAATGTAGCGTTTCTCACCATAGAGGTAATATGTTGAGATATTTAAGGCAAAGACAATTGTAGGTAACTCAAAATAATGAGTAGGATAATTTCTCTCATGTGGCTTCAGCTGTCTCAAAGTATAAGTTACCACTTTTTCTACTTGCATCAATACACAACCTAATCCATTGAGCAAAGCATCATTGTAAACAACAAAATCCTTTCCCGATTTAAGTTGAATTAGGATAGGAGCTTTAGTCAGCATCTTTTTTAGCTTATCAAAACTCTCTTGACATTTTTCATCCCATGTAAATTTCACATTCTTTTTGATCAATCTGCTCATAAGTGATGCAAGCATTAAAAACCCTTTCACAAACCTTCTATAATAGCTAGCTAATTCTAGGAAGCTCTGTATTTCTATAACATACCTTAGAGATTCTCATTCTAACACTACTTTAACCTTGCTTGGATTAACTCAAATACCCTCTGCTGACACTATATGGCCTATGAAGTCTACTTAATACAACTAAAATTCACACTTACTCAACTTGGCATATAGCTGCTTCTCTCTTAAAGTTTGTAACATAACCTTATGATGTTGTTCATGTTCTTCTCTCATCTTGGAGTACACCGAAATGCCATTAATGAACACTACCACAAACTGATTAGGTATGGTTGAAACACCCTATTCATTAAGTCCATAAAAGCTACTAGAGTATTAGTGAGTCTAAATGGCATCACTAAGAACTCGTAATGCCCATATCTAGTCCTAAAACTAGTTTTAGGAATATCAGCCTCCTTAATCCCCAACTGATTGTACTTTGATCTCAAATTTATATTGGAAAATATATCAGCACCTTAAACCAAATAAAAAAGATCATCAGTTCTTAACAAAAGGATACTTATTTTTCACTGTCACTTTCTTTTACTATCTATAATTAATACACAATTAGAGCAACCCATCTTTCTTCTTTAAGAAGTGTGTAGGTGCTCCTTAAGGTGATGTATTGAGTCTGATAAAACCCTTATCTAACAAATCTTACAACTACACCCTTAGTTCTTTTAACTTAGCATGTGCCATTCTGTTGGCAGTAATGGATATAGGAGAAGTACTTGGATATAATTCAATTTCAAAACCAAGTTCCCTCTATGGAGCCAATCCTGGTAACTTGTCAAGAAACACATCAAGAAATTCAAAAACTAATGGAATCTATTTAGCCTATCTTTTTTCTTTAAAAAGTGCACAACTACTCCCTAATATGATGTATTGGGTCTAATAAAACCCTTATCTAACAAATCTTACAACTACACCTTTAATTCCTTCAACTTAGCATATGCCATTCTGTATGGAGTAATGGATATAAGAGAAGTACTTGGATACAATTCTATTTCAAAACCAAGTTCCCTCTATTAAGGCAATCGTCGTAACTTATTAGGAAACACATCAGGAAATTCAAAAACTATTAGAATATATTCAAGGTTAGGTGTAAAGATATTAGTGTCAATGACATGTGCTAAATAGTCTTTGCAACCTTTAAGGAAAAGTTTCCTTGCTATAATAGCTGAGATGAGATTATTTAGAAAGCTTCTATCACCTATAACTATCATTTCCTATCCCTCTATAGTTTAGCGAGTCAGCTTTTTGTTTTTATAAAAAATATTAGCCTGGAGTTTGGATGACCAATCCATTCCTAGGATAACATCAAATTGATGGAAAGGTAGATAAATTAGTTCCATATAAAGCATTTGTTTATGAATCCATAATGGATAGTGTCTATACCCTTTGTTCATAGTCACTTTCTATCAAATAAGATTGCTCACTTGAATATCTAGGCCTACATGATCTAGCTCTAGCCCTCTATCATGTGCTTATGTAGTGTATATATAAGAATGAGTAGATCATGGGTTTATTAATGCTAAAACTAGAACATCAAATAAATAAAAAGTACCAGTAATGATATCTGGAGGTTTTACTTATTCATGAGCCATGATTGCAAACTACTTGGCTGAAGCATAGGCTTCTAACCTTGTCCTATGGCTACTGCTGGCCTGATCACCTCTAGCCTATCTCTTCACCCAACTTTAAGGTGCTACTAATGCCTATGCACAAGGAGCTTTTGTCCATCTATGGGGACACTCTTTTTTGAAATGGTCTCTAGACCCACAGATAAAACATCCCCTTATTCTAGCTTATCTACACTTACTCCAGTGTCTTATATTACATGTGCCATAGTTCAAGGGTGTGTTTTTAGCCCTATTACTGTAGCATTAGTAGCTGGCTTTAGTGGTATGGGTCTGAATACTGATGCTTGCTTAGATCTCTATGGTTCAGGTGGTTTATGTATCTAATACTCTAGATGAGATTGAGTTTCTCTCTACCTTTTACTACCACCTAGGGCTGAATTACATTGCCCTATAGTGAATTGTCTCTTTCTCTAGAAGACCTCTTTCTTCTTTTACACCATTTGCTCCATGTCATATGCAGCTGACACCAAAGTTGAGAAATCTCTGATTTATGTAGGGGATATTTACATTATCAACTTTACATTAAGGCCTTTTTCAAACCAAATAGAATAAATTCCTATGCATATCTACTGAGTCTAGGAAAGTCTTTTTCATACTCAGACACTTATCTCTTACCCTGTTTCAGTTCGAAGAACTCTTATCTCTTTTTATCTTTATAAAATTTAGGTATATATCTTTTTCTAAACTCCTTCTAAAAGAACTCCCAAGTAAGGTCTGCTAGTGTTTTTCTCTTTAATAGTGTCCCACTAGTGGAATGCCTCTTGCTACAAAAGAGAAGTAGTACACTTCAGACTCTCCTCTTTTGTACACTCAAACTATTCCAGTTTACTCAATGTCCTTTCTAACCAATATTCATCTTTTGTTACATCATCTCTTCTAGCTCCTAAGAAATCTACAGCCCCTATTTTCTTTACTCTTTTAAGGTATATCTTCTATAATGTTACTAGGGGTATAGGGGGAGGAGGAATTAGAGCTGGTGGAGGAGGAACTAGAGCTAGTGGAGGAGGTGGAACTGCTACTATTGTATGTCTAAGTAAATGCTCAATCTACTATAATAGCACTGGGGATGCTAGGGTCTGTGGCTATATCTGAGGTTTTGGCTAGTGCGTAACAGCATAAGGCTTAGGCATGGCTGCACTACTTGCTCCCTGTATAGTGGTAGGAGCATAACTGGCTACTTCTTTTAGCACTCTATCACTTATCTTATTTAACTACAAAAGGAAAAGGACCTATCAGTTGCATTGCACTGTAGCATATCAGAATAATCAATTCCTAGACAATGACACTCATGTAAAATACCTAAGAACACATAAATTATGCTCTTATACAAATAAATGTGACACCCTTACTAGATTGCTGGAGAAAACCCGTAGGGAATGCACTTCCCATAAGGTCACCCATCTCGAAATTGCTCCAAACCCGCATTTGTTTAACACTTATAGATTATTTACTATATGGGTAGTTATTTCCTAGATTTTGTCTATCTCTTAGACATCACTATTTAGCATATATTTAAGCTAAAAATCCATTGGACAGTCTATTATAGATTTTTACAAAAATTTGGGCAGCACAACGGCTACCCACATGATATTTGTAAAATTTCCACTTATGAAAAACACTTCTAATAACCTCAATTCTAACGTCATACAGGGCCTTAGGCCCAAAATCATCAAGATTAAATTGAAATTAAACCATTCAGTTCAGCTGGCCTATTTTTATACATCGCATATTTCACTTATAAATTATAGACACTGGTAGCTCTTGAGATAGTTGAACCCACAACCTATAGAATCTTTTTAGGTGCATGCCAAAACCAAAAATCTTACACCTTTTAATGCCTCTACTACTACACTATTCAAAACTTATGGCTGGACTACTACTTGATATTACCTGTGGACCAAAACACTAGCATGCTAAGTATAAAACTCAGTGGTGAATTTGAAATAATAAAAACATGTCAATGCAAGCATACATATGAATCAAACATGCCATAGATGCATGAATGCAATGTATAATAGCTAGGTAGCAAAATAATTTTATTCTATTAACTAGTCTGATAATTCATTTATTTTTGCCTATGCCATTTCTAGGCTATCATTAATTTAGATTTTGTTATTGGTTATCAAGTGAATTATTTAGTTTATTAAGTAGGCTAAACTTGGTAGACTGCACTTTCAAACACTAAACCAAGAGGGAGCTTAAATTGTGTAGTGGTCCTACAATTTGGACCACGAGCTCCGCACTAGCCCTTGTGCAGTAGCCCATCTTATAGACCTGACCGCTCCATTGGCCTAGTCTGATATTAGGGCTTGTATCTCCCTAGTACTAGATAAACATAAATATTAACATATCAAATTTCTCACACAATAGTGTAGTGCCATCTTGTGAACCCCGACTAATGCACCGACTAATCTATTAAACTGACAAATATCAAGTAGTTGCTAATCCCTAGTTTACAAGTCAACCCATCTAGTGGGTGTCTAACTAATGGGCCATTTATCTATTATTTGTGTTTATTTTATTACTTATCACCATTTTAAATTATTTACAATTGAATGGTAGATAGTTATTATTTATTTTTTATAGTCTAATTTCATCTGGATAGTTACAGGTCCATATTTATTCCCATCGAACAGTTGTAGATCATTTGCAAAAGACAATTTTAGGTATTTTTGCTTAGGCAATTACAAGTCAATTTTAGTCTTATTTTATGTTATAATCTAAGCCCTATTATATGTCTATTATAAGTCTTAACTATGTGTTGTTCCTATAAGTACATTTTACAAGATAGTTATAGGCCATTTCTATTTTTCTAGTACATCATTACATGTCATTTTCCACTCTTTACTAAGCATGTTCCAAAGCTAATTCAATCTAATGTTCATGTTATTATAGGTCCAATAAAACCTTATGTCAAACATCTTAATATGTAAATAGCATTGGCTCATATTGGCATCTAACCTATATATAAATTGCTTACATTATATGTCAAATTTTAGGCCAATTCTTACTGTCTCTTTCATGCCATTTACAAGCTATTTATCATCCTAATTTTAGGTATGTTTCCATTACTTTTAATTTCCATTCATAATGACATATTATTCCTATTTTCATACATATTTCATGCCAAATATATGTCATGCATCACATGTTAATTATGTCATGCTAATCATACATAACATACATCATGCCATACCATTTTTACCATGCATATCATGTCATACATATCTATTGGCCATTGCTTATTCGTGGTCATACACATGCCTTTCCTTATATTTTATCACATATACACATCATATGCCATCATTCTAGATATACACTTACATGTACACATGGCACACAATGTATACCATGACATGACACCCCACACATATGCCTCGGGCATGCCATGATCAGACACACACACACACACATGCATTTTCTCATCAAATTCACCACACACATCCATTCTCATACCAACCATGCCAAATCCCAATACATACACCACATAAACATGTCATACACATGACTTGCAAGCAAAGATATATCATTAAACCTCTCGACCACAACTAAAATCTCCTATGTTCATGCATTTCCTCACCATACCTGCCTACTTATCATTCAATCTAATTCCATATAGATCATGTCCCATCAAAGGCACCATATACACATGACATCAATTATTCCTATGCATGCCACAAAGCCACACCTTTCTAACAAAATGAGATTATGGCCTTACACCTCTTTCTTTAATAATTCACCATACCAACCATTAACCTCATGCACCACTTACATCAAACTAAGCTTATATCACTATTTCACATACTATGCCAAACCAAAATATAATTTATGTACGTAAATTTATGTTAAGTCACATTCAAAATCACCATGAGATGTTTTTCTTTAATCAAATTCACATAGCTATGTACACTTTAAGTCTTTTCCCATATATTAGAATGGCTAATTCCTCTATTGAACATCATTCCTTGCATAGCCTACATACACCATACCTTAGCTTAGAAAATTCATGAAAAATCCTATAAGACTCAAATTAAAAATCTAAAACCATAGGTAGCCTTATAATAATGAAATGCATTAAGGAATAAAATAAAAAGTGAAGGAAACTAGTTACACATGAACTTGGATTTTTGAACCACTATTTATGTACACTTGAGCTTTAGTGATTTTTTCTAATTTCCTTCATTGGCTATGGTGGCCAAAAGCTTGGGTGAATGTTTTCTACCTAACTTTGTTATATGTTTTCTACTTAACTTTGTTATTTTTAAGTGATGAAATGGTGGATAATTAGGAGGAGGAAGGCATAGAAATGGTGGTTCTAGGCTAATAATGGAATCGGTAGCCAAGGGAGAGGGAGGAGGAAGAAATGGTACAGGTGAGGTTTCACTTGGTCAAGTGGTGGAATATCCACATGGAATAGTTTTATATTAGGGTTAGAGTGGATCAAGTGCTAACACATGGCACCTAAGCACCATAAAAATGCAAGGTTTTGGCTATAACTTTGGGAATTTTTTTAAAATCAATCGAGCCTCAAAAAATAATCTCATTTTTTCTTAAAATCCTTGATTGAGCCTATTTAGGGCATCATAAAATTTCATAACAAAATTTCAGTGGTAAATTAGTTAACTAATTCCTCAAATAATCAAGAAAATTAGGAAATTTTGAAAAATTAGCAAACGACCTTAGAAATTTAAAATTCCTCCACCAATAGTTTTAATAGAACTTTTGACCTTTACAATATGGTATTTTTAGGTATATTTAGGCATTTCTTAGGTCATTCGTAACCCAAGTACATCTGAGCTTATGGCCTACTAGACTTTGGCCTAAAAAATTTATTAGTTCTACTAAATTTTTAAATTAAGTCTTTTTCATCATATAGTACAGCATTTATAGGGCCTCATAAAGGTGACTTGGCACTCCAAGCAGACTTTTTAAGCCTCAAGTGTATTATTCATAGAACCTCAACTTATGGGCATCACATCCTAGATTTTCCCTTTTCTATGTTAAAGTTAAAATGCATTTATATAGGCATTTGAAAGTAAATTCTTTGTTTTGTTTATTTGAAGGAAAAAGTTACTGAAAAACTTACAAAAACTCAAAACTAAACTAAGAAGAAAAAAAGAACAAGATTAATTGGGGGAGCTTCTAACTTCAAGATTTGGTATCAATTTGGTATCAATAAGATTTTGAGTGGTATGATAAAGTTGCTTGCAATCATCTATAAGATGTCCCATCATCCGATGATAAGCATAATATAGATCATGCCTATGTTTAGCTAAAAATAGGCCCGTCGGAGGTTGGTATGGTAACAGTTGAAGTTTCCCTTCATTTACGAGCTTATTTAGATAGCAAGACATAGGTCTACCCAATTTAGGGAAGTGGTGAGTGTTAACCATGTTAATATCAACAATTTTACCTAAGCTATTATTTTTATCATTGCTTTTAGCAACTTCATTAATTTTTAGTCCTTTATTTTGAAAGGCCATTTCCACTCAATGGCTTTGTCTTTGAGTTGTTTTTATATGGTAATGCCTTTAGCAGTGAGTTCAGCATTTATGTAATTATTGGCATTCCTTATGAACATTCTAATCTAGTCGATGTTTACAGGTCTATTCCTTATTTTAAGTACCTTGGCCTTTATCGTTCTAAATATTTTGAAAAGGATTCCTTAAGTTTTTAGCATACTAACTCCATGTCTTTAAGGGTCACCTCAATGGTAGCATTATTTGACTACTACATGTTAAATGCATAGGCTAACTTTTCCCAGTTCACTTTATCCTTCTTTTCTAAGCTTTATCACCAATTAAGGGCTTGCCTAGTTATAGACATAATAAACAAGCATATTATTTATGCTTTCAACAAATTAGTTAACCTCATAGCTACTACATATCGCTTTAAATGAGTTCTTAGGTCTGAAGTACCATCGAACTTGCTTAATTAGGTTATTTTAAACTTGTGGTGTATGGTGTAATCAAGCTTTAAGCTGATGTCTTCTAGGTTGATGTCTTTGCTCCTAGTTACTAGATTACACAAGGCTTCAAGTTTTTTATTCAACTTTTTAATAGGATCATTCTCATCATATTTATATGGTGGGAACTAACTATAGCTGTGCTTAACAAGTCGCATTTCCTTATTAGAGACCTAGTCATTTTCTTTATTAGCCATTTCTTTCTTACCATTATAAGTATGTAGAAGGTTAGCCTCTATCTCACATGGCATATATACTTGAAAGTGCATTGGTTATGGTGGCCATCTTTCTCTTCTCTATATCTTGAAGCATCTTATCTAGCATGGCCCGTGTAACTAATTCATCTTTAGACATGATTGCTTTTTTTAGTAGGTTGTAAATGGATCAATGGTGGCTATAAAACAACAGTTTAGTCATGATCCATGAGTTATGTAAGATTATGCGTGATTTGTAATGTGTTTTTTATGTATGAATGATGAACAAATGTAATACATGCGTATGAGCGATGCATGATGAACTTTTACAAGATGGCCATCTTTGATGTATGGTTAGTTTAATGTGTGCTAGTGTAAAGTGTATTAATACTTATGTACTAGATTGTTACATGGATGTAAGGAATAGAAAAAACTTATATAAGGATAAGTGTGCTACAATGTATATTTACAAAATGTGAGTTTTCATGAAACCAAAAAGTGTATGTTATATAGTAGGTACAATACAATGTTATGCATGTGTATATAAATAGACAAAAAAGATACAAGTTAGGTGTATAAGGACAAAACAAGCAATAAGCCTTCCAACCTTATTAATTTCACACATGTGGCCTTAGCAATTATTTTTAGGTGGGCTTAACTAAGTAACATCGGGGGATGTATAAGTTTGATTATATGCCTAATTAGTCCCAATGACCTCTCATATTTATTATAGGTCTAATTAGGCCTAATAACCCTTCATGTTTGAAGTGCATGCAAAAATAATTAGCTATAACATTTAAATCTTCTTTAAGGTGAAATTATGCTGGGCCTATTCTAGATGAAAGGTAAGATGAGCTTGGCCCCACATCGAATAAGGTTAATAAACCCATATATCAATCATAATACAATTGCAAACACTTATTATAAAACAACCTAGGGGAAGTTGCTAAGCTTAACTATATATGCTTCATGGTTTTATATGAAAAGGCCTTATGGTTCTCAAAAGTGAGGTTCTCCTAATGAGTCTTTTCAATCAAGGATAATAGCAACTAATTAGTTAACCATTTTATATCATTGAAGGTATAAGGCCTATGAGTGATAGATATGCTAGTAATTCCCTAATCTTAAATGAAAAATAGGTTCATGGTTAACAACACTATCTAAGGTAAAAAGGGACACAATTTATATAGAATGAAATTCAAGCGAGTCATAAAAATTATAATATTATAAGGTATATTATTTGGGCACTTTCGAATTTAGTTATTAGTACCTAGTGGAGTCACCACTGTAGATTTTTATTATTCTACTATAGACGAGGTGGTTAGTGTTTAGAGTTACTACATGGCTCTACATTAGGACAACTGATCTTTTTCCCTTAAAGGATTTGGAATCATATCTTATTTATGCCCTAATAATATACCTTTCTTTATATTCTAACATTTATCAATCACGTATCATATAAGCATGCATCTTAATCAAAACATTCATGTCACATTTTCATGTAGAGAAAATAAGTTACAATTTTGAAATATATCACATGCATAAGTGTAAATTAGCATCCAAAAATTACATCATTTATTAATTTTTGTTTGACCTAAGAACTATACATAATTCAATAGAAATTTGCATAAATTGCCCAACACTAACCTTTATGAGATTGGCCATTGTTAAAATACATTTTTTGTGACTTTTATTAAGGAAAGCTTGAAACATTTTACTAAAAAGACACCAATTATTAGATAGAAAACCCTTGATGTGAGGTTAGTCTTTTGGCATGGAAAACAAGTTATTAATCTTCCTATTACAACCCAAAATTATAGAAAAGAAATAAAAGGTACAAAACCAAATAAACAAATAACAAATCAACTATTTGGTCCTATTTTTGTGTTAACAAGTCTGTATGGACTTAATATGGCTCTTGGTGTATGTCCATGCAAACTATAATGTGTCATGGCAAATATATCCGTCCAAACCTCATATCTAATAGGAATGGTCAATATTGTAGAACTCATAGGAAATATATTAATAACATAAGTAGAGGCCTATGAGGACTGAATAATAGTGATAAATGGAATGATATTAACATGAGGAATAAATTTACTTGTAAATATAAATGTTCATGGACTATGCTTAAATAATAGGTACCACCAAGAAAATGAAAAATTAATTATACAAAGGAAATAACAATATTCATAAGAATTAGATTTCAAAACATATGTCCATGCAAACTACACTCTTTAGTGTTCAGACTAAAAGCTAAAGCACATATGCATAAAACATATATTTGTGTGGGCTTCACTCTTTGTCAAATGGTGTCTATGCCAATCACATATGAAAAATATATTTTCAAAGTACATATTTGTTCGGACTATGTTCCTTATGAAAGGGAGTCTGTACAAATAATGCGTTTGTTCCAAAACATCAAGGACATGCACATCAAGAAGTAAAATGATTATATGACATGATAAAGACATAAATGTATATCAATACCATATTAGAGCTCATGAAGTGAACATAAAATTATTTTTGAACAATGGTTCTTACTGACCTCATAACTTACACACATCCAAGCAATAGGTCTGTGAGGATCTCATCATATATTATGGTAAGTGTATATGGTTTAGGTGTCCATTATAGAATGATTACATCATTTTAATGAATGCTTAAATACAATAAAAGTGCTATAGAATGTTAACCTACTCTAATAATCAATTTGATGATTACATAGAATCACCTCACACATGATTAATCTTAGGAGATCCTTGATTACATAAATAAAATGAATGAATGAAGATAAATACAAATGGAGGCCTCTGATCTTACCTTGAGATTAGCTTTAAGCAATAAGACAAATATAGGATTTTGGATAGAAAGATTATTTTTAGTGTGGGCTTATGATTAGTAGAGCAAATCCTACCTTGCAATCATCACCTAGACTCTTAGAACTATGGAATTTGATTCTTTAATTCCACCTTATTGGATTCCTAACTTAATTCTCACTATGGAGGGGGTATTTATATGCTATGTGGGTAGTTCTCCCATTAAGAATAGAAGGAGTCCTTATAAGATTACGAGTCAATGTCCAAATAAAAACATTAAGCCTTTTGAAGCTTTTTGGTGTCAAGTTTGTGTGGACCATGATTTCTAAGTCCATACGTACCTAGGCTTTGGATTCACCTAAGAAATTCATGGGCCTTAGGCCTTACTCTAAGTTTAATCTATTTTAGTATATATAGATAAGGGCCTTGGCTTGTTCATGTAGACCACGAATCATGGGCTCTACAATTTTATGTTGGTTCTTTGTTGAATGGTGCAAACCTTAAAGCATTAAGTTTGAATGGACTTACATCAATTTGGTCCATGTAAACCTATGCTTTAAGTTCCCTACCTTATTGCTTAAACCTATCTTTGGCTATCATCATAGCCCTAAAATCTAGGCACCTACATAATTATGTCGTAATGTATATTAATAGTGATTAAGAAATAAATCTATAATTATGTTATGTATGGTAATTAATTGTGATTAATGATGGATTTGATGTATGTTAAAATTAATTACATTATTAGATGGATAAAAATGGTGTATGTTAAGAATATGTGAAATGTGGTCATTGATGTATGTGTATGTAAGTGTACATTATGCATTGGAAATGTGATGTATAGATACGAATAGTATTATATGTCTATGTGGACATGATGTCTAAAGATGAATACATGAGATGGTTGTTTGAGGCCTTGGATGTCATAATGGTTAAAATGGCAATGTGATGATGTACATATGTATGATTGTTTCCATAAGCATGTGTATGCATATATATTTTTTAAATGCGTGTAATGTATAATATATAACCATGAATGAGTGTAAATGCTTATATAGATATGAGGGAATGATATATTATGTGATGAAAGGCATTATGGTTGGTTGAGAAGCATAATGGCTGAATGGCCTAAGCGTTTATGCATAGGTGTGAAAATCGCATAATATGCATGCAAATGATGAATTGTGTATGTGAAGGGTTAATTAGCCATATGCATGTGAGATTGGATCATGTAATTTAATTATGTGCATGTAAGATATCTGAATCATAATATGAGTTATGATATGTTTATGTATATCCATGCATAATGATAAGCATAAGATGAGTAAGCATAGTTAATAGTATGCTTATGACCATTAGGAATGAGATGGTATGTATGATAATGAGAAAATGTATGTGATAACCTACCATGATGGTGAGGTTAAATGGCCATGGCATGTAATTGGTGTCATGAGGCATGCTATATATGATATTGTTTATAGATGTTTATAATCATGGAAAAAAATATATGGTAAATTATGTTTGATGGTTTTGTCATGTGGTTTTGTATGTGACCATAATGTGTTTAGATCATATTCTGTGTAATGATGCCATAACAAGCGACATAATGATATAATGCATTAAATGCCTAACATAGTGCATTTACATTGTATAATGAGTTTGTTGTGGCATATTACTTTATATTTATGCCTATTGCATGTTCATGATGTATATGACATACATATGATGAAATGTGAGCTTTTTGTGCCATGTGAATGTCATATTTATAAAGATGGTGATTTTGTGCATGAGCTTATAAAGTTGTGCAATAATATTAAGACAAATGAGATGTCATGAGAATGTGTAATGTGTTTAATAAGAAAGCTTAAGGATATATTGCATTCATGAGCATATACATGTAATGGCTTTAATATATGGCATTGTAATATGGTGTTGCATCGTATAATAATGTGTTAAACATATGATAATCCTTCTATGTGCTTTACTCATTAGTTGGCTAAACCATTTTAATTAAATAAAATACCAAGTAATGTTATAATGGTGAATTAAAAAATAAATAGTTAATAGCCCAAGCAAGTAAACAGACTAGTTGAATAGGTTAACTGATTAGTTAAGAGTCATAGCAGCTGCTAGGGTACTTCAGTACCTCCATAGCCTTTGGGTTATGGTGTATGTACCTTCAGGTTATTTTATATGTTATGACCTATGTGTCAAATGCATTGATCTTCGGATCTTATTTTTTGACCTTTAGGTCTAATGTGTGATAATGATTTATGTTTTGATGTTTGGGTCTGATGCATAGTAACCTATCAATCTATGCTTTTCTAACCTTTATGTCTGAAGCGTATGGGGCCTATATGGCTCTGAGGGCTTAAGTGGTCCACTAATACTCCATTATCTATAGTGTATATGTTTGTTGAATGTGTTCTTATTAAAATGACCTTAAGAAATAATTAACATGTTTATGCAATGTATGACAAGATTTAATGATGTGTGATTATTATGATGTAATATGCACATGATTTATACCATGTTAATGTATCTATATGTGTGATCCTTAATATTGCTTATCATGTGAAAATGTGAATGTTCATATTTTATATATTAATGTATAAAGATATTCTGGCACATTTACACAAGTTATATTGATTACACCTCCAAGCTACTTCTTAGTACATCATCTATTTTTACAAGGTGTAGGTAAAGAGAAAATTTGAGTAGAAAGCTTCCGATCGCAAATTTCCAATAAAGGAAGATTCTTTTGGTATATTTTGTATATGAAATTTATGATGTATAGATAAATAACACTTACACAGTTGTATTTTTGAGAATATAGGCCTAAGCTAGATATAAATGTTAATTTTAGTAATTTAAATGTCTATAAACTATTTTAAAAGTTGATTTTTGATTTGTTTTAACTGCATAATGAGATATTGAAGTATGATTTAAGCTATTGTGTTACTGATGGATTTTGGGTGATTAGAAGGATCACTAGAGATGTGAAAGATGAGAAAATATTTATAGAAGTTTTTTTTATATTGCAAGTTACTATTCATATTTGGGATAGTGTCTCCATACAGCCATTATGCTGCCCGATTTTCAACATGAAGATTTCAAAATGAGGAAAGTGACTAGTTTTTTAACTTTTTTTTTTATAAAAAACCATGTGTTAAGAATGATTTAATTATGTTTTATTAGGAGATAACATGTTATGAGTTTGTTAACACGTTTGTGTTTGTATTCCTTATTTATGTCTAGTGACTAGATTGGGCATGGTGTGCCATAAGGGTTACTATTTATTCCATAAACTAACGACTAAATTTACCCTCTTCTTAGATTTCATTCATTATATTATTGATATAGAATTATTGAGGGACAAATTTAATGTAGGAATTTGATTTGTGATGTGAATTTTACTATAAAAAAGAAGAAAAAAATGGTGGGGAGGATGGCTAGAGAAGGTGTCAACCTATGAGGGAGGAGGAAAAAGGTGGAAAATGTTTTTGATTATTCATAATTCCATATATAATAACCCAACCAACATCATAGATTAAGCTATATGGCAAAGAAGGGTTTATATTATTCCATACTCTCTTATTTCCTTTAAAAATTAATTATTTGATATTGGAGCTTTATTTAATCCCTTTTTTAGTACCATTAATTGAATAATTAAATGTCTTGTAAGTCCTGAGAAAATGCTAATTAAAAATTCAGAGAAACTATTTTTAATAAGTAACTAAAATTTCCCTCCATTTTTATTAAATACTTCTTGATGTTACAAAATTCCAATTAAATCACCATTGGCTTATTTAGAATTTCTCAATAGCATGTTGTGTAATTCTTGGGTCATTCTGAGCGTAAACCAAATATTTTGTTGATTAGCTTAAACTAGGCTACTATTGCTAAAACACTATTATAAAAACTTTAATAGCATTTTTACCATTTAAATGTCTTCATTTCTACTTCATACTTGACCTAAAATTAATTTATAATATTTGTTCTTATTCTATTCTGTTAGTGCACCTAGGTCTCTAGAAGCAACATTTTTGGCTTGGTGTCACAATTCATCGGGACAACCTTCCAAACCACTTTCTTTTTCACACTTTCATGTTTATCTTATACTACATTCATGTTGTTCATCCTTACACACATTTTCCACTTATTTCTAGAAGTTTTACTAGACTTTTCCAATTTTACCACCAATCATTTTAAGTATTTACAATTCTGCTGCTCATTCATTTTTTGTTCTGCTATTCTCACCAACCAACCCTAATTGGCTCGTATATCTAATTTTTTCCAAACTTTTTCTTCTAATTCCACTTTGATTGTTAAGAAAAATTGGATAAAAAATAAAGGTGTTAGATTACAAGGTCATGCTTTTTAGGTTAAAAAATGCTAGAGCTATGATTAGAGAATGGCAATGAAGATATTATGATTTAATTATCAAAGAAGTTAAAGTATACATAGATGATATGATGATTACATTTACAACTAGGGAGAGACATTTTGAAGCATCAAAAAAGTATTTCTAGAGGATTGACAATTATCATCTACATTTAAATCCTAAAAAGTGTAACACCCGTAAGTTGATGCTCCATGAAGAGTAACTCGAAGGCTTAAAAAGTGTGCTTAGTGTGTCAGGTTACCTTCATGAGGCCTAAGATGGGACGTACTATTTATGAAACTTTGATGTGTCATAAAATAATGAAAATTACTTAATTTAAAAATTGAGTAGAACCAACAATTCATTTCAAGGCATAAGCTTGTGGATCGCACCTTTAAATGGACTTATGTTAGGAATAACCTAGGATGTGTCTGGAGAGACCTAAAAATATCATAGCCTAAAGGTCAAAAATTTCACTAAGACCATTGGTGAAGGAATTTTAATTTTCTAAGGTCATTTAGTAATTTTTCAAAATTTCTTGATTTTTTAAGTAATTAATTGACTAACTTGTCGATTGACTTTTGATGTGAAATTTTACAAGACCATAAATAAATTGAATCAAGGATTTTTAGAACATAAGTAATAATTTTTGGAGCTCTAGATGAATTTTTTAAATTTCCCAAAAGTTAAGCTAAAATTAAGATCTTTTGAGACCCTCGAGTGCCATTTGTCACCACCAGAGGCACCCACTCACCACAATAAATACCCTTTTATTGCCATATGGACTTCCACTTGCCACCTCACCCCTCTACCCACTTTTTTTCTTTCCTCCTCCCTTTTCCCATTGCTAATGCCAATTGCACATTTCCTCTACCATTTTTCAGCCATAACCACCACATTCCACCACTATTCTTCCTTTAAAAATAATAAAAGTAATGTAAAAAATATTCTTTAAGGTTCTTAGACACTATTGCCAATGCTAGAGGTGGGAAAAATTCATCAAAGGTCAATTATTATTGAATGGTGGGCTAAAATTCAACATAATGTATGTGATCTTTTTCTTCCTTTTTATTTTAGTCCTAAGGAGCCCTCCTAATTATAAGAATCACCATATTTTCAAATTTTCATTTGGTGGCTTATATGAATTTCTATTGACTTTCTAATGTAGAAGTTTCATTATATAGATGTAAGGCAAACTCATAGGGAACATGGAAAGTAAGCCATTCAATGTGTGGGAAAAAGCCTTGAATTCTATATAGGTATGTGAATTTGATATACTAAAAACATTTTTTGTTGATTTTGAATGGGATTTGTCATGAATTTGTGTATGAAAGACATGGTTTAACTAAGAATAATGTATGAATTATAGAGATAAGACTAATTTAATTTTAATTATATATGATATTGATGATTGTTATGTTGATTTAGGGAGAAATATAAATGTATGGTGATAATCTCAAAATGGCCAAAAGGTGAGTAATGTGTCATGTTATGGAAATGGTGTATATGATATGTGTATGATAGGAATTGTCATGTATGGCATATGTATTCATGATATGTGAGTGAGATTGATGTGAAAAATGTATGTGGGTGTATTATCATGGTATGATGGAGCTATGTGCATGATGTACCATGGCATGTCATGTGACACCCCCTACTAGAATCCCGAAGAAACCTAATAAGTGTTGCACTTCTCATCGGGTCACCAATCCTAAAATTTCTCCTAAGCATATTCATTTAACTTCTACCAATTTCCCATTAGATCATTCTATATGACTACAAAATCACTTTAGGTAGCTCCTATAATCCATTTAGGTTAGTATCAATATGGTTCAGACATCACAGAGGATATTTGATAACACTTAAGTACCACTAAAGAATTTGGTAGCATAACAGCTGCTCGGGTCCTATCCCACAACTAACAAGCCTATTTAACACTTTTATAAATAATTCACAATACCTGGACCCATCTACTCCCCCATTCTCTGCCTAATAGTAGACTAAGCACACATTAAACTAAAGCCTTAGGCAACAGATAAAACATTGATATATAGAGCCTCAGGCTCACATCCACGTCATACTAATCACACATTCATTGAAAAACATATAGAAATACTTTATTTACATCAACAGGTTATGTTTACTTAAATACATTACATCTCCAAAGCATAAATGCATTTTTCTATCCAATTCCCCCCTAGCCATATAGATATAAAAACTATACAGTAATTATATCAAATCCTTCACTTGTATCCTTTGAACCACTATTGTCACATTTTACAAGATAGGTTCCCGCTGTTGTGTACCTATGCACAAAATAGGTATGCTAAGTATACGAGATACTCAGTGGTGAACTTAAAGCCTTTAAATCATGGCATTTATATCATTAGCATACCTGTGCAATTTAAGAAGTGATTTTACTTCATTATATAATTTAATTATCTACTGGGGTGAAAAATTACTAAAATACCCTAAGGTATTTTATAAGGTCTAAAAATAGCATTTTTTACTCAAATAAATTAATTATTGTAAGTATTATTACATTAATATGCATACTTTATAGAAATCACTTTATTTACAACATATGTGAAAAATGACTAAAAGGACTTTTATATTCTAATTTACCAATTTCTCAGAAAAAATCATTCACATTTACTTAAAGTTTATCTCCTTACGATACATATATGTCCTAACAATAGTCTTCTTGACTTATATATTTATTTAAATTAGTTATTTCATCCATAGCATGCATATTTGACATTAATTAACATATCTGGCATATATGTACAAAATGGTCAAAATAACCTTTAGCCTGTATTTTATCAAAAACTTAGAAAATACTCTTCAATTATGCTTAATTATTATATTTATAATTAGCCTAATTATTTACTTAATTTAATTCACTAGCTCAATTAGGAAGATGACACTTTAAGACACTAGATCTAAAGGGAAAATATACTAGTTTAGTGGTCCCTATTCTGGACCTATGTTGTTATTTTGGCATTGTGCCATAATAGAGATAAGTTGTAGCCTCTCTAGACATAGATAAAAGTAGCTTTGTGACATAATAGAGATCAGCCCGTAGGCCTCCCTAACCACAAATCATTATCATCAATAACTGGGTGAGATAATAGACATATGTCCATAGACCTCTCCAGCCACTAATAAATAACATCAATAACTGGGTGACATAATAGAGATCAGCCCGTAGACCTCTCCAGCCATAAATAAGAATGACTATCTAAATATCAGATAGCTAATAGCTACAAAACCCTAAGTTGATCGGTCAACCCATCTAGTAGATATCTAACTAATAGGCCATGTAGCACAATTTAAATTCATTTATTGACCAAAAATATTCTTATAATATTTAAGTTTCAAAAATAGTCAGTTAAAAATTTTACCACATACTTTAATTTTTACTTCAGACTAGTATAGCCACATTTTGGCTCTACAGGGTAAAATTCCATCCAAAAAAAATTAAGTCTACTATGACCAAGCCAAGGTATCATATGTTGTGATTT
>CANXYI010785162.1:0-18319 GCA_948208565.1 Hura crepitans | reverse complement strand
GTCTAAGAACTATTATCTCTTTTTCTCTAGGTATCCCTCTATGATATACCTTTTCTAGAACTCCTAGAGAAAGAACTCCCAAGTTAATTTTGTTAGGTCTTTCCTTTTTTCCACTGTCTTCTACTAAAGATACCCTTTTTTTCTCGCAATAAAGATATTGCACGAACTAGGATTTCTTTTAGTGTGCACTTTAGTTTCTCTAATATTCGTTTAGTTCTCTCGAGCCAATATTTTGTTGTGGCAGAGTCATCTCATCAATGCCCAGAAAGTGAACTACCCCTATCTTTTTTTTAAACATTCTAGAAATGTGTTTTGAAGGGCTTATGGTACTAGTGGTTGCTGGGGTGCTGGAGGTGGAAGAGGGGTAACAGTTGCAACAACTTTCTTGAATACTTCAACCATTTACTGTATTAATGCCAATTGTACTTGTGCCAATTATGTAGGTGCAAGTTGTGTTACACCATTGGGTATAGGTGCCTCTGAGCTCACTAGCTCCTAACATGTTGTATGGGCATGGCTTTCCACCTCTTCACTAGTGGGTGGTCTTTGTTCGCTCACCTTCAATCTATATCAATAAATAGATATTAGCCTCAAGTAGTGTAGTGTCATGTGATATGTATATGTATGAACCCTATGGGACTCTTATGCAGCCTAAGAGTGCCTGAATAGGGCTCTAATAGCACCTAATGTGATACCCCTCACTGGACTGATAGCTAAATTCGAATAGGAGATGACACATTGTGACACCTTTTACCTAAACTGTTGCCAACCCAACTAAGAGATGACATGTTAACTAGTTTTACCTAACCATACTATTATCTTTTTAAGACCCTATTATTAATGTGGAGGTATGGTGAGCATCTTTGGCCCACGTACCATTAAACTAGATGGGGAGTATAAAATCATGTAAAATATTGTTATTCCATTTTGACGGAGATCTAGTAATATAATGGCTGCTCGGTGTCATATCCCAAAATAAACATGTAAAAAATAGCATTTCTGTAATGTTCTCAATCTTAACTTAATCATATGAGTCCTTCTAACCCACCAATGTCATCAACCATCACATAGTGATGGTAGTCAAACCACAATCATATCATACATCATAGTCTCAATATCACAGTATATCAAGCATACATCATATATCAAAATCACAACACTATTGTTTGTTTGCTTAGTTTACATGAACAATATACTTTTATAAACTATACATACAATTGACTAAATAAGACCTATACCTTGTTTATCTATATATGAGTGTCAACTAGTCGTATTTACTTCACACTAAGAATATAAAAATACACTAAGAGCTAAAATTGCCTTTACTACACTACTATGCTAAGGCTAGGTTGAAGCTATATTTATCTGCAACTTTTGCATTAGAAAACATGTTGCGTTAAGCATAAAGCTTAGTGGTGTATTCGATAAAATATGCTCCCACACGTATGCATTCATGCCAAACATGCAAGTCTAGGATGAAACATGTCATATAACTTTTTTGTATTTTACCAAGTCTATAATGGTGTTAAATTAGTCATGTTAGGTCATGTCGATATTATGATCACTTATTGTCCATTTAATGTTAATTACCTTTTTATGTTCCATTATTTGTACCCATAGTAGTTTTCTCATATTTGCTTATCATCATTAGGTTTCACATTCACTTATCGATTTTCTTGTCACACTAATGCCAAAATTGCTACCCTAATTCTTTAATGTATTTGAACCATACTCATTAATAAGTTTATTTAGTGTCATATACACTCATAAATAGATTAATTATTCACTTATTACTTTTTCCAAGTTATTAGCCCATATTTGATAGACACATATCTAAGTACTAGATATTGGGACAATGATGTGTAGTGGCCCACATTTTGGACCTCACAGCTACTACACTAACATATCACATCAATATAGTATGCAATGGTCCTATTGAACCTCTCTATAACTACACCTGCTTTAGACTATATGTGGTGGTTCTGTTGGACCTCTCGATGGCTATACCTATATTATAAATAATATCATTAATATAATCAATACATATGTGTGTAGTGGTCCTATTGAACCTTCAGGTAGCTACATCCACTTTAGAATACATGTAGTGGTTTTGTTTGAACTCCCGGTGGCTGTACCTATATTATATAATCATGTATAATAAAGTAGCAATATCATCATGTGATTGACACCAAAGTGTCCTAACGGCTATTATATTCCCTAGTTGACCGATCAACCTATCCAGTAAGTTGTCTAACATATATGGGTTATTCATATTTTCACTTTTATCATATATGATTTATGTGCCTCATGTATAATTTCCCCATATCATTTCCAATTCCAATTTCAGAGTCCATTTCCATATATACATTTATTATTCATCATGATACTTTGTCATATTAAATAATAAATTTATGCCATTCATTCATCAAACCATTTTCAATTTCTCATCACACATTGTTTTCCATGTCACATTACCATTTGTCATGCCATTTCTTTCATCAACAGGATACCAACATAATTAATACGCATTAATTTATGCATTATATTAGCACATATATGACTACACACATTACACCAATATACATTATGCATTACATGTTTATTCATTATGCAATATTCACATATTCCATGCCATATTCCAATAGTACACAAATACATCAATGTACATATTTCATGCACCATATATCAATGCATTTAAGCTCATTATACCTTAATTATGTCCATGACACAATAAATCCATAAATTCACACTTTGTCCCTAAATTTCCATATAACATGTGCATTTCTCCATCTTTCATATTTAGCATATTTCCACTCCAATGTTTATTCATTTTAGTCCATTAACATATAATAAACCCTAATATACCCGTAAAGTTAATTTAGGGTTATTCTAACCCCTTTTAAACCGTAAATGATACCTATTATAGAATTCATGCAAATCACACATTAAAGCTCATATTTTATTGAATGCACTTATAAGAAGGCTATTTGGTGTCTCAAATATGATTCTACAACTTCTCTTTACCCTTACTCTTGCTATCCTCCAAGTTCTTAAAATTCCATAATAAAGAATTAATTAGAAAAATTCATAGAAAAATCTATACACCTCTAAATTAGAAAATAATAGTGAAATCATGATCTAGAGCACCTTTAATAACATTGAAAAATGCTTAGGTTTGATTTTAAGTGTTACCTCAATTTAGGAGGTTAAAACTCTAAATTTTCAATTGCTTTCTTTTGCCTCTAAGTGGCCTCCTAATGTAAAATTGACCTCATGATCAACTTTTACAGATGATTTAGATAAGTTTTGATGTAAGAAGTGTAAATTTTGGTGGTGATTTGGGGAAGAAATGAAGAAAAAAGGGAAGAAGAGAGAGAAAGGTAGGAGGCATAAGCTTTTTGGGGTTTTAAGGTGGAATATGACCACTTTTGATCCTATGCACATGCATGTATCTTACACTATTTGTATTAAGAGTGCGAATAACCATGATTTAACCATGTGGTGAACCGATAGTTTGTACAAATCTTATTTAACTTTTAGGCTTCAAAAATGTGATTTTAATGCTACAGGCTTAAAAAAAAATACTCCTTTTGATTTCAAAAATTATAGAAATTCTCAATTATGGGACCTCTAAAATCTTAGGCCAAAATTCCAATGGGAACTAGGTTAACTATTCAATCACATTTTAAAGATATTTTGATTAAATATTGATCAATGTCAAAAGATTTTAATTCCACCACAGTTGATGTATTTGGAATTTTTAACCTTTATGTAATTACCTGAAAATCTTGACTCTTATGAATAGTACTTCTTAGGATGAATAGTGCATCTCAAAAACTAAGTCACACTAAGGATATCAATGGGGAGTGTTAATTGCGAGAGAATTTTAGGCAAAGTTTGAAGCCAATATGAAGTCGTTTGGATGGTTAAAAATGCTAATTAAGATTTTACAACAGTATCCTTTAAATAGTGTCGTACCCAAAACTGAACCATAAAATAAATAAAAAGTCACTCAAAATAATTTGAAAATATTACAACATGAGACTCAAATATTCCAAAAAGTTTAATGGCTTTAGAATCAGAATTTTTTGAGTTTAAGAACTATTTTTACCCAATTTTTGGGACATAAAATGCACTAATTTTTGGGGTTATTTTTATAATTCGGGCTTGATGTTTTGGGAGAATTTAGGGCTTAGATTGATGGAATTTTGGGGATAAAAATAAGAGAAAACTAACATTCCTATTAGTTATAATAATTTTTTGAAGGAAAGAAAAATTAATTGTGGAAAAAGTATAAATAGGAGAAGTTTCACTCCTCCCATTTACACCATACCACACACGACACCTCCTCCTCCTCTACTAAAAACTATGAGCCCCTCTCTCTCCCATCTCCCTTTGATTTCTTACTCTATAAAGCCACCCACTCTGTAAGCTTACACCTAATTCAAAGAGTGTCTCGAAATGAGTCCACAAATAGTAAAATCATTAGGAACGATAGAGTATTTCTGAAGAAAAATCGAGAAGATTCCTAAGGTGAATAGTAAACTCTCGACACTCGGGGTTTTTCTTTTTCATTAATTTTATTTTTCACAAGTTCCTAGGGTGTCGTAGAGTTAATATCTAAGATCGAAATATTTTTTTGACTTTTATACTATTTTATATTAATTTTTGATTTTTTTACCCTTTTATATTCATAGGTGATATGTTAACTTGAGCCTCCCGAGGCAAGGAGAAGGCCCAGGCCAACTTTGGGTGTCCCATACAACTATATTTGGTATGTGTAGTCACCTTAAATTGTGAAAAATCTCATTCAAAGTGTTATGTGCATTTATGTCCATAATTATAATAAATGTAATTAAATGCCTTAAAATGCAATAAATGTTTTAAATAGAAATTTATGATGAATGAGATTATTTTATGCATGAAATATGATGATTTGGTGTGTTTATAAATGATGGTATTGTAAGAATATTAGCATTAAGCTTATAACTGCAATATGCAGGTTGAAAATTAAGTATGCCATGGTTATGTGCCCTATGCTTATGAATGCATGTGTATGGTTATGCATGATTTGAACATGTGTAATAGATTTAAAGTATAATAGAATGCCATGAAATGACTTGATACTTAAGTGTGTAACATTATGCCTATTTAAACCGATAAGTGTGCTATTGTGTGTGTGTGAATACTTTTGCCGATTAGAAAGTATCGTATGTATATGAATGAGATATGCTAATATGCTTAAAATGGATTTTAGATATATAGTGATGATATATGTGTTATAAACACATGAAAAGGCAATGCATGCCCATTTGAATATAAATATTAGAAAATGCCATGAAATGATTGTTTGAGTTGATATTTGGGTTTTAGATGACATATTGATATGTTGTGGTGTTTTAATGCCATTACACCTAGGAAATGAGTCCTACAGGTTTAATAGACATTAATAGGCCTAAGTTGGCCAAGTGTATATGTTTAAGCCATGCAAGGGTGCAATGAGGCCAATGTTGATTTTAAACAAATTAATAGTATAAAAAGTGAAATTGGTTAATATGACGCATAATGACATGTTTAATGATGCCTATATAGTTAGACAACCTAGTTTCGATAGGTTGATTGTTCAACTAGGATTGTTACTGGCTGCTTGCATATCTTGGGGTATGAGACCTGTGGGTCATTGATTTACATGCCAATAGGCATGAGAGCCTATGGGCCTAACTTTTTTTATGCATTTGTGGATGTGAGAGCCTTTAGGCCTTAGTATATGCATCTAAGGATGTGAGAGGCTTTAGACCTAAGATTACATACCTAAGGGTATGAGAGCCTTCGGGCCTAAGTGTTATGCATCTATTGATATGAGTGCCTTCAGGCCTAAGTATTATGCATCTGAGGATGTGAAAGCCTTCGGGCCTAAGTATACATACCTATGGGTATGAGAGCCTTTGAGCCTAAGTAATTATATTATCTAGTCTTAGTTAGTTGTCTTATTGATATAGGCATAAGTTAAACAAATTAAAATGACTCAAAAATTCATAATTTGGTATTATATGTTAAATGACAATAGTATGTGACATATGGATATAAGTAGGCTGAATGGCTTAAAAATCATTTTTTAAGGCGTTCTGTTATGATTATTATCTTTTATATAGCTATAAATGGCATAATTGTGATTATGATATGGAAATGAGTCTATGTGTCCATAAAGGAAATTATGACTTGAAAAACATATATGTCAATATCCCATACAATGCATAACTATGGTATGACATCTTAAAAGTTGTTATGATGATGATATGATATATGTTGTGCTTTATAGCTTATAACTAATTATTATTTGATGTTTGTGATTTTTGGCCTATTTGATGTTTAAAGGCATAATTAATGCATGAAATATGCATGTTTACATATAAGACATTGAAATTGCATGTTTGTGATATTAAATCTAAAAATGGCTTATGTGTATACATAGGCATGCTAAAACTAACCTTTTAACAAGTTAAAGTGATTACACCACTAAGCGAAAGCATAGTGCATTGCCATTTTACGATGCGTAGGTAACAGTGTAATAGATTAAAGCCAAAGCTTCTGCATATCAGGAGACATGAAGATAACCCCTACGTAGGTATTTTTGTACTTTTGTAATAGTGATTGTAATGTAAATGTAATTGTTAATAATTGGTATGCTCTTTTGATCTCAGAGGGATTGGGTCTAATCTGCATTTTGCAGTAAGGTTTTTGTACTCAAATATTATAACTATTGATTTTGGCTTTTTTACTTCTCGCATGTTTGTGTGTTGATTGATGAGTTTGTATGTGAGAATGTTAGTTATAGAGAGCTTAAGGCTCATTGTGTTTTCTATTATGTTTAGAGGGTTATGAGGACCCATTGAGTTATAGATGAGATTATTGACATTATAGAAGTGTTTTTATACAGGTAAAAATTTAGGAAAGTGTCCCAGTACAGCCGTTATGCTGTAAGATTTTTGACGTGATGACCCTAATGTTTGCCTCGTTATGCATGCCAAAAGGTTTTTAATGCTTTATTTGATATTTTTGTGAAGAAATGTTTTCTATATAAAAGTTTCAAATTTAAAGTGATTTTAGATAATAGAACTGGATATCGTTTGCATGTGCATATCCCCCGTTTGGGTCCAATGTACAGATTGGGTAGAGGGCATCACACTTAGTGGTATTGTGCATCTGGTTGGGGTTTCCTTTAGACCTATGGGTTACACAAGAGCACTTTAGGAGTTATAGTACATTTACATCAAATACTATTACATATGTGGCTCATAATCTATTTCTTTTACTTATAGGTACCGGATATGAGTAGTAGCACTATGCCTAGTAAAGACGAAGGGGTAAAAAGTCATGCTCCTTTTGCCCTAGGACAAGGGGAGGAATAGCCCGAGTATGTGACTCCCAATGATGTTGGACATGTTATTCCTAGATAACAAGGTCTATTTGTTTGCTTGGAAACAATGCTAGATTCTATCAACTAAGCGACAACTGCTGCTATGATTGCTGCTACTGTGGTTGCTAATGCACAAGCTATTCCACCTCTAGTGCCACAAGAGCAACCGGCATTCCAAAGGACTTATATAGAGAGGTTAATCAAGAATGGGGCTGAATTCTTTAAGGGGGAAGAGTTAGATGAGTCTAGTAGAGCTAAAGACTAGTTAGACCAGATGATCTGTATTATGCAGCAGTTGCGATGCCTACAAGATGAGTATGCTGCATATGCCACCTCAATATTCTCTAAAGAAGAATTGAAATGGTGGGAAGTGATCACTGAACACAAGACAACTGTAGATATCACATGGGATTTCTTTTTAAAGGAATTCAAGGAAAAGTATGTCACTAAGCACTACTAGGACCAAAAATACTAAGAATTTATGGATCTTAGGTAAAGACACATAACAATCTTTGAGTATGAGAAGGAATTTGCTCACTTGAGCCAGTGTGCAAAGGTAGTGGTAGTGGTAGAAGAAGACCACTATAAGAAGTTCAAAAAGGGGTTGAACTTAGATATTATACAATAGGTTGCTCCTATGAAGATCTAAGACTTTTTAGCCTTGGTAACAACCTATCACCTTACAAAAAATGGTCAATGAGCTAAAAAATAAGCGAGATAGTTTTAAGAAGAGATCTTTTAGACATGGGTAAGGAAGTTCTCGATAAGCATCTGACAAAAATCATAAGAGTGGTTAGTCTAGACATTATCAAGGCAAGTAGTTAGACCAATCATAGAGGTCAGGAGAAGGTTTTAGAACACAGACCTGAGCATAGATTTAGACTTCAGGCACTCCTAGATTTACTGTAGGCAGTACTATGACACCTATTTGTAAAACCTACCACTGGAGACATCTTAGGGTATTTTTGAGACTCATACTAGGATCTTGCTAGGGTTATGGCTCTAGAGATCATTTTTAGATAGATTACCTGGTGAAACCTTATGTTCTTTCACAGAAGCAAGACAAAAGAAATATAAGATGCAGAGCTAGGGCCAGTCAGAAAGATAAGAAAGAGAGGAGAGCTCTAGCAAGGCAGTATGACATAAGAGCTAAAGAAGAGGTAGAGGCTACTGATGTTATAACAGGTACATTTCATATCTTTGATTTACCTGCTTTAGCACTGATAGACCCTAGGTCCACACATTCTTAAATCTACATTGCATGGGTTTTAGATCAGTGTTTAGAACTAGATGACCTTGGCTTTGACATGATAGTTAGCAATCCAATAGGATAGCATGTTATAGTAAGTAAAGTATATAGAGATTGTCCATTGTCAATTTAATGACAAGTCTTCTTTGCAGATCTTATTAAATTGCCATTCAATGAATTTGATCTTATCTTAGGCATGGACTAGTTATCTAAGTATCATACCATGGTGGATTTCAAGAAGAAGAGGATGACATTACAAGTTAGTAATAGGTCAGAAGTGATAGTGTTGGGTGAAATTTTGGATTACATAACTAATGTAGTATTAGCAATTGTGGCTAGAAGGATGATACAAAGGGTTTGTGAAGCCTATCTTGCTTATGTTGTTGACATCACAAGGGAAACAATAAAAGTTAGTCAAATTCCTATTATAGCTACGTTTGGGGATATTTTCTTAGATGAGTTACCTAGTTTGCCACCAGAGTAGGAGTTAGAATTCGGAATTGAAGTGATGCCAAGCACAACATCAGTTTCTATAGCTCCATATAGAATAGCTCCTACAGAGTTGAAAGAATTAAAGATATAGTTGTAAGAGCTTCTAAACAAGGGTTTGATCAGACTGAGTGTTTTGCCATGGGAAGTACCAGTTCTATTTGTTATGAAGAAGGATGGTTTTTTGAGACTTTATGTGGATTATAGATAGTTAAACAAAGTTACCATCAAGAACAAGGATCCATTACCATAGATCAATGAGCTTTTTGATCAGCTTAGAGGGGTAAGTGTCTTCTCTAAGATTGATCTTAGATCCGAGTATTATTAGTTAAGAGTAAAAGAGGAAGACATACATGAGATGGCTTTTAGGATTAGATAAGGTCACTATGATTTCCCAGTGATACCTTTCGAGTTAACTAATGCACTGACAGCATTCATAGACCTCATGAATAAAATCTTCAAGCCATTTCTAGATTAGTTTGTGGTTATCTTTATAGACAACATTGTTGTGTCTTCCAAGAGCTAAGAAGAGCATGAGAAGCATCTATGGATGGCTTTACAAAATTTGAGGGATGAAAACTCTATGCCAAGCTTAGCAAGTGTGAGTTTTAGCTAGAGGAAGTGGCATTTTTAAGGCATATAGCATCAGCAGAAGGTATAAGGGTTGATCCTAGTAAGTTTTAGGCAGTCATGGAATAAAAACTGCCATGGAACACGATTTAGATTAGGAGTTTCTTAGGGTTAGCTAATTATTATAGAAGGTTTATCGAGGGGTTTTCCTTGGTTATAGCCCCTACAACATGTCTTTTCTGAGGAAAGATGTGAGATTTGAATGGGATAACAAGTGTCAAGAGAGTTTTGACAAGCTCAAGAGTAAGTTGACATAGGCTCCAATTTTAGTTTAGCCAGTGTTAGGGAAATAGTTCACCAGATACAGTGATGCCTTACTAAATAGGTTGGATGTGTGCTCATGCAAGTGTTTGTATCCCTTATGTTTTCCCTGGGTCAGTCAAATTGAAGCAGTAGAAGACTTGACCTAAGCCTCACTCCTTGAGTCCCGAAAGATGAGAAAGATGTTAAAGGAATCTAGAGCTGCTCCTATTTGGTTAGCCTAAGAGGAGCGAGTTGGGAACCATAAGATAGGAGTCGCCACCCGACTGGGGTCAGGAAATACCTTATAGGACTAAAACTAGAGCAGTTCGAAACCCTACTCTTATTTATACCCCAAATTAAAGCAGAAATTTAGTTTGAATTTATAATATTATTCTTTTTCTCAAGCAACATTTTACAACTAAAATAAATCACGTATTCATGTATGAGAAATTGTAAAATATATTTATAGAAAAATAAATAGGTGTTTAGAATTGAAATATTATACATGAAATCAGGCAGTTGATTGTCTTGAGAACTTTGGTTCTCGTATGCCAATTTTAAAAAATGGGACTTATTGTAGTGACTTTTAATAAAATCAGATGATTGGTTGGTTTGAGAACTTTGGTTCTCGCATGTCGATTTGAAAAACAGATTTTATCATTGTAATTTTTATCAAGGAAAAAATCAGAATTTTTTTTATTAACAAAACACCAATTAATTAGGTAAAAAAATGATTTTGATTATTATTTCTTTTTAACATGCGAAATTCATTTTCCACCTAATGCAATGTTCATAGAATATTTCGGGATTGAAATTGAAAATATCAAACATAAAATTGGGTGATGGATTTAGCTCGAGAACTTTAGTTCTCGCATGTCAATTTTAAGAAATAATTTTTTTATTATTGTGACTTTTATTAAGAAAAATCAAAACCTATTTTATTATCAAAACACTAATTAATTAAATAAAAAATGTTTCGATTATTTTTCCAACATACGAAAAATCATTTTCTTATTATTACAGTATTCATGGAATATACAGGGAAATAATTCGGCACTAAAAATATATTACATGGGAATTATCTAAAATATATCCTAACCAAATAAATAATAAAAAATTACATTTTGGGATACCAAAAATACAATTTAATAAAAAATAAGCGATAATAAAGGAAATCAGTAGAAAACACATATAACGTAGAATAAAATATACAGTAGAAAATAAAGGGTCGTTAAAAGATTACTTCATTGAGATTTAATGAGGTGGCTGAAAAAATAATAGTCAGATCCCAAATAATCAAACAACTAACATCATAACAATAGAAATAATATATTTGTATACGAAGCAAAAATAGATAGATAGACAGAAATAAAATAAAAATGAACAGTCACAAATATAAAAAATATTACACAAATAAATTATCACATCTAACTAGTAGATAGATAAAGCAGAAAGAAAAATGAAAACAGTAGAAACAATAGAAATAATATATTAGTATGTGAAGCAAAAATAGACAGGTAGATAGAAATAAAATAAAAATGAATAGTCACATAAATATAAAAAGTATTGCATAAATAAATGATCACATCTAACAAGTAGATGGATAAAGCAGAAAGAAAAATAAAAATAGTAGAAAAATGGGTCAGTTGACACACCATGTATATTTTCCATCAGAAAAGATCTCAACCAAATTGAAAAATCGTGCTTGAATCTTCAAAAAATAAAAATAAATGGTGTTTAAAGAGTGTATTTTTGCCTTTTTAATGTATTTTCTCTCTTTAGAAATTTTCTCTCTCCCAAAAAATGACCAAGCTCCTTAAGAAAAAAATAATTTTCCCTTTTATACATGCTTCTTGAGGCTGAAATGGCCATTTTAAACTCAAAACGGCAGTTTTGGCAAGCAAAACAGTCGTTTTGGTGAAAATAGTCAAAACAACTATTTTGTTAATCAAAATGGCCATTTTTGACCCGAGAATGGCTGTTTCCTCACGAAAACAGCCTGTTTTGGCCAAAATGGTCAAAATGGCTATATCAAAACAGATGTTTTGACTGTTTTTGCTCCAGAATGGCTGTTCCCTTATGGAAATGACCCGTTTTTCCAAAATAGCCATTTTCTTTTGGAAAATAACTATTTTGGCCCCTTTTTTTAAAAAAAATAAAATTTTGATAACTTCAATATGTATGTGAAAAACCCCTTTTGTTAGGATTTTTGTCCTTTTCATCATCATTAGGCAAACCAAACATAGGAGCCCTAGAGACCTAGTGTTTATAGTTGCCCCTAACTTTAGGGAGGTGACTATAGAGTGTTTAGGGTGAACCAAAGTTCTGAAAGGAAAGAGACACGTACCTTGTGGGGCTATCTTTTTGTAAGAATCACCAAGACTAGAGTTAATGAGGTTTGGGCAGTGCTGAAGACATTACACCCGTAGTTGATTTAGTTTAGGCAATGTTGTGAGACATTGCACCTAAACTCAGGCAGTGCTATGAGATATTATGCCCAATGATAGTTTGGTTCAGGCATTGCTCTAAGATGTTGCACTTCAACTCAGACAGTGCTGTGAGACATTGCACTAGAAGGAATTTGGTTTAAGCAGTGCTATGAGACGTTGCACCCAAACTCGAGCAGTGCTGTAAGATGTTGCACTCGAAGATAATTTGGTTCAGGCAATGCTACAAGACATTGCACCTAAACTCGAGTAGTGCTATAAGACATTACACCAGAAGATAATTTTGTTCAGGCAGTGTTGCGAGACATTGCACCTAAACTCGAGCAGTGCTATAAGATGTTGCACCCGAAGATAATTTAGTTTAGGCAGTGCTTTGAGATGTTGCGCTTGAACTGGGGTACTGCTATAAGACGTTGCACTCGAAGATAATTTTTTGAAAGGATTTGTTGTTAATGAGTTGCCACCTTCGCTACCTGTAACGAGTAGATAGTATTATATTGACACATTTGTGAGGTTGCCTACAAAATTTAAGTTACCCTCTATGTAGAAAAAGATTAAGTAAAACATGTTAGTCATCAGAGGTTATTTACAACATGGATGCATGTTATGTATGTGTGAGTGCATTTTTTTTTTGAATTCATGTTATGGTTTTGAAAACTATAATTTTAATGCTTTTTTCCTTGTTGTTCTCCTCTTTTTTTTCTTATATTTATACATTATTTATTATTTATCTTCTACTACTTTGTTTTGTTTTTATCTTTCTCTTCTTCTCTCTCTATTTTATCTCTCTCTTCTTTTTTTTATTATTTTATCTATCTCCTTATTTCATTCTTTATTTATTATTCATTATTATTTTTTATCATGTATTTTATTATTTTACTATTTTATCCATGTTTTCTCAAAAAGAATAAAAGCAATGAACAAAATACGGTAAATTTTTAAATGAATACTTTTTTAGTACAAAAATTTTATGTCCTAAACTAATATGTATAATAAAAATAAAATGAAATAAAACAAAATAAGATAAAAGGCTAAGGGGCAAGAGGCTATCTCTGATCTCTCAGTGCCTAAAGCTCTGCCTTTATTGCCTTCAGCCTTTAAGTAGTCTGACGCTCAGACTCCTGAATCCTCACACTTAGGCTAGTGTTGATAAGGTGGAACTGCTCCATCATTTGGGTCTCTAGCCCCTGAAAAAAAGACTCGAGTGATGGCAGAGGTAGCACTGAAGAAGATGGAACTACCTCATCAGTTCACCGCCTCTGGGCTGGCCTCTTGAGAGTCAAGTCTACCCCCAAGAGCTCCTTGAGATCTAATGCAAACTAGTCATCCCTGCTTAGTTACTCCCCTACTTACTGATCTAACTCAGTAGCTGTCAGTAGCCTATAGCCTACTGATACTCGAGGACTGGCCCTCACGATCCTGATGGTGATGCAAGTGTCTCAATCGACCTGTAGCTACTATCAAAGAGACTCACCAAGGTGCTGCTTTAGGATGCCTAGCCCTAGTAGTATGGCAATTACAACTCCCATGATGATGATCCCTTTACTTAGGGATCAGCTGGCCCGATGCAAGTGCTCAAGGATAGTCTAGGTCAGGTTGAATAAGACGTTGTGCTCCATAGCCTAGAGGCTATATAGCTTAGTATAGTTCAACTAACCAGAGCTACTGACTTATTTGAGATAGCTGAGAGCCAAAACTCGATGCAAGTAGCGGTGGAGTGGGTATTGAATGGTGTATGCCTTAGTTCAACTAGTATTGTAAATGGTGCCAAGATGACTAATAGACTCCTAGTGCTCATCCAAGCTCTCGAGGACCACTGTGTCTCCATTAATGGGTAGACATAGTAGCTCAATAAATTGTAAGAAAGAGATGTTAAACCTAGTCCCTAGTATGGTGAAGTGGATGGTGGATGTGTCATTCAACCGAGCCCACCAAAATCGGAAGGTACTCAGGAACTCTAACGTGACATCCAGGTTAGTGGCGTATCGCTACAGGTAGAACTCCTGCCATCCCACTTGGGCGAGCAACTGATCCACTCTATCTAATATACCCAAATCTCACAGTGTCTAGGTATAGATATGGCGGCTCCCAATTTGAGTAATAATGGCTAAGCATCTATATTGCTCCACCTCCTCATCGATAAGCTAACCTAGTACTACCACATGTTATGGCATAGGTTGGCAGTGTGGACGGCTTTGTTGGCATGGTTACACATGTATATGTATATAGTGTCTAGTTAAAAGGTTACCAAAATGTATGAAAATGGCAAAAAAATGAAAAATTAAACCTTTTATAGTAAGGCATAAATGATTTAGCCTAGTGAAAATAGCTATTTTGGGCGGCAAAAATGGCTATTTTCCCAACCAAAAATGACCGTTTTGAGGCCCAAAAATGGCCATTTTGGGCCAATCCCAAAACACTCATTTTCACTCAAAAACACTTATTTTCTAGCCAAAAATGCTTATTTTTGTCCAAAATGCTCCTTTTCTATCTTTTAAAGCTATAAATGCACTAATACATTCATAGATCCTCATGCCACTGGAATTATTTCCTTGTTTTTTACAACAATGAGTGACAAATTCCTCAAAAAGCTTCATAAAATTCTTGATCTCCCTTCTACATAGGCGACTTCCACCTTAGATCTCTATAGCAAGCTAAAATTTCTTTGAAGAGTGAGTCTTGATCAAACTTTTCTAAAGGCAGTGACCCAATTTAGGGACCCACAATTCTATGTCTTCCGATTCTCTCATCAAGAGTTATACCCCCTATATGAGGAATTTGTTGCAATTTTAGGCATGTTTCAATCTTTCGACACACTACCTTGCTGTCTGACTTGTGTTCCCTACTACTTGTATGAGGCTGTCGATGCACTAGGCATATTGCCATCCTTGGCTATAAGATAGGTCCCATAGAGAGGACCAGTCTCTTTGAGTGCATTGCTGAACTATGCTAAAAGTTACACAAACATTCTATCCTTCCACTCAGGCGCGTATTTATTCATATTTTTCTCTAAATATCTAACAATTTTAGCTGAAGACCACTTTGGAGACTATCAACTATTGAACATGATCAATGATTTAAAGAAAGGGCTGAATCCTTTTCATCTTATCTTAGCTAAAACAATTCTTTACCTTGACACTGTGTAGTTTGGAGAAGCTAAATTTTTTCATGGGAGCTTACTTCTGCTTTAGTTTTTTTTAATAGACCACACCAAAAAAGGGTTTTTGCCCTATTCTCTAGTTTGTCTTTCACCTAGGAAGCCTTTACAGGTTTTCATTCCTAGTAGACTTTTTTAAGGATAAACTGCCCTTGCGGGTTTTCACCCTACCATTTGCTTAACATTTTCTTATGATGCCTTTGTAGGTTTTCATTCTTAACTGGATTTTTTTTAGGTCTAGCTATAAGAGAAGCTTTGCCTATTGGACAATCCTCTACCTTGTGTACTTAGATCTTATGGCTTGAAGTATTTACTATCTCAAGCTATTATGCGTCATTTCACAAATGTTGAGTGATGGGTTCATGGCTGAGTGCTCTAATAGATGATGTTATAAGTTTCAGAAACCCCTGGACTTTCTTAAAATATGTGTTATGCAGCAGTGCATCTGGCTACATTCCTCTAGCTGGCTTCATAAAGTTACCTTTTGCATCCCTGATCATTGCATGAGGCAGTTCAGTGAGAGCTAATGGATTGTAACATGCCCATTGTCTTTTAGAGGAGGAGATACATCTATCACTTTCACTTCTAGTTATCATGACCTATTGAGGCAATTACCTCTGAAGACAAACATTACACCTAAGGTCATTTGCAACTTTCAAACTTTAAATCTATATAAAGAATGGGTAACAGGCCCTTCTCAGGATAGCTAAACCTATTGGCTTAGGATGGGTGATGAGAGTAGCTACAAGAGACAGAGGACTTAAAAAAAAGAAACAAAAGGAACTTCTCTACTTTTATTTTGTTCTTCTTCTTTATCTTTTTTTTTTGTTATATCTAATATTATACTTCTTTAGTTTATAAAATGCTCAATCATGCTTATTAAAGTGGTCCTATCTAGTAGCATCATATTGCCATTTTATGATAATCACATTAAGACATTAATGCAATAACACATTTCCTCATTTAATCAAGGGAGATATTAATTACACCACAAACTCATGTCGTCAATTAGCCCTCGTGGGTTTTCTTGATTGACAATTTTCCCTCAACCCCTAATTGTTGTATAGGATGCCTTTTTTTGGTTTTCACCCCATTGGGGTACCCACTTTTAGCAAGGCCACCATTTACTAGTTTTTGACCCATAGGGCTATTATTTCTCTTATTTGTCCCGTTTATTCGTCTTTAGTCATAGAACCTTGTTGGCCTGTCTATATTCAAAGGCTCTTTTAATTTGTTTCCATCACAATTTGTAAGGATTACAGCACACTTTAGTAACATTTGCTTGAGGATAAATGGCCTCTCCTAATTTGGTTGGAACTTTCCTCTTGGTTCAAGTAGCCCCGGCCTCATCTGTTTGAGGATTAGCTCTCTTTCTTTCAGTTTGTAATTCTTCACCCTTTTACTGAAGGCACGTGCCATCCTTTTTCTGGTAAATTTGATTGTGATAATTGGCTCTTAATCACTTCTCGTCTAGCAAATTCGACTGTTGGAATCTTTATTCGACCCAAGCAATCTTGGGAATCTCTGCCTCTATTGCCACTCTCAATGACTGGAGCTCAATCTCTGTTGGAAGCACTGCGCCTATCCCGTACACTAAGAAGAATGGAGTAGCACCTGTTGAAGTTTAACTCGTAGTCCTATATTGCCAAAAAGTAAAAGGAAGCTTATTAACCCAATCTCTATAAGTCACAACTGTCTTAGCCAAAATCTTTTTAATGTTCTTATTTGTTACCTCAACTACTCCATTGGCTTGTGGCCTGTAAGGAGAGGATTTGTGGTGCTAAATCTTGTATTTCTATAAGTGAGTCTTTATTTCCACTTGAAATTAGACACAATTATATGAAACTATATGATGTGGAACCCCGTATCTGTAGATTAAACTTTTATCTATGAATCTAGCCAACTCTCTCACCCCCAATTTCTTAAAACTTATGCTTCAACCTATTTTGAGAAATAATTATTAGCTACTATAACAAAGCGATGCCCATTTGAAGTTATTCTATGTATCTCTCCCACTATGTCTATCCCTCATGCAGCAAATGACCAAGGGGATGATAAGTTGTGAAGTTCTTATACTAGCACATGTTTTAAATACCCATATTGCTGACACTTGTGCCATCTTTGCATGTATTTTGAGCAATCATGGTCTAAAGTAAGCTAAAAGAATCCTTGGCGCATGATCTTTTTGGCTAACTCTAAACCATTCATATGTGTACCACATAACCCTGTGTGTATTTCCTCTATGACTTTTTTCACCTCCTATTCCTCTAGGCACTGAAGCTAAAGACCGTTTACTTGCCTTTTGTATAGGACCCCATTTACATTAATAAACTGAGCTGACAACTTCCTCAATATCTTTTTATCCTTATCCATTGCATCTTCGGGGATGTTTTAATTTTCTAAGTAATTCTAGATGTCCAAAAACCATAGCTTGTCTTTTTTCTTGCTCTATTTCCATTACCTACTCTATCTTATAGTAAGGCCTCTCAAAATTGGAAATGATCACCGGTTTATGATTACCCCTTTTGGATTATCCCGCATGGAAACTACGGTAGCCGATGCATCCACCAGCTAATTCTCATCTCTCATAACATGACAAAAGTTACATATTTAAAACTGTCCATTAATAGACCTTAGGTATTCCATATAAGGCATTAATCTTTCTTCACAGATGGTCCACTTTCATT
>CANXYI010785158.1:0-11854 GCA_948208565.1 Hura crepitans | reverse complement strand
AAGGGCAGTGGCCCAAAGCGGACAATATCTGCAAGGGGATGACAGGGGCGTTACACAGATGGTCTCAAAAATACAATACCGTAAACCTCAAAAATTCTACTGAGTGTGATGGTGGAAGAATTGGAATTTTCTGAGATCAATTGGTGTTTTTATGAATATTTTTATTCTAGCCGTGAATAGTGCTAAAAAATAATAGAGGAATTTTAAGTTGAAATTTTGCATGGACCTTAATATCATTAAATTAGGAATTTTAAAACTTGAATGAGAATTTTTGGAGCAATAAAGAATATTCTATGAAATTTTGAAGTTTAAACTCAGTCTATGATGAATAGTGACTTTTTGCTCCTGAAGAAATTTTGAGCTGAAATTTTACGTGGGCTTTAGTATCAATAATTAAGAATTTTTAAAACTTAAAACGGAATATTTGGACTTATAGATAATATTTTTGAATTTTCTAAGGAAAAAGTGACATAATTGGTGCATAATGGATTTGGGCCTTAATTGGGCCGAATAAATGGATCAAGCCCACCCTACATCAGCCGTTAAAACTACCAAAACAACTCAAGGGAGCAAAAAACTTCTTCCTCCTCCTCATTCTTTCTTAGGTGAAACCATGGGAAGCCATTTTCTCTCATTTTCAAGCTTTCTCTCTCTAACATAGACACCAGAATTCCCTCCAAAAATCATCAAAAATAAACCTCCATCATCCAAGAGCTTGATTTTCACCAAGAATTGCATGAAAAGAGGGTTAATTGTTGAAATTCACTACTTGAGTGAATAGTAACCCAAGTAAGTAAAAATGCTCAAAATTCTATTTTTATTTTTAGTATAGTTAGATTAGAGTATTTTAAGAATAGGTATGGTGTTAGAATTTTATTTAGAGCGATAGGTGATTTTATAGGATTTTTTCTAAGTAGAATTCTATTATGTTAGGTAGAGAAAGTGTAAGGGTGAGAGAGCAATCCAAACCAAGTTCAAGTGGGGTGAATAAGGGTGGAAAATCACCATAGGTAAGTGGAATAACATAATTTTATTATGTCTTTCATGTGCATGAAAATTTAGGTTATAATACTTGTATGGAATTGACAAAATTTGCATGTATGCATGTAGTTTGGGTATAATGTTAATACACGCATGTAAATTGGATTAAATTAATATGAATTGTGTAATAATTTGGTAAGAAATAATGTAAGTGTGTGTTAGTGCATGTGTGGCCAAATGGTGGCCTAATTAGTGTATACATCATGAGCTAAATGAAATGTGTATATGAGGTGTGGAAATGGCATGTGGGGAACGCCTAAAACACGAGAAAATGGACCTAAGAACTTTAGCATAATGTGTCCAAAATTTGGACATAGTTAGATGTGAGAATTTAACTAAGTTGATACATATCATATTGAGGGCATAAAGTGAGAATAATGCATTGAAATAACATTGGGAAAATAGCTTAAATGAGAGGAGAAATGAGATGCCTAAAAATGAAAAATGATCGAATGAATAGTGTCAGTTACAGAAAATGACCAAATGAATAGTGATTTTGTGACAGTGGCAAAATCATAATTTCACTTAAGGAATTGACTTATAATGGAATGTTAAAGATAAAATAGTATTGAATGTAATGTAAATTAGGTAATGGCCCATTAGTTAGATGCCTACTAGATGGGTTGACCAGTCATCTAGGGATAGAGAAACTACTTGGTGGTCGGCTCCTTTGGGGCCCACTGCTGTGTGTTGGTATTTTTAAGACTGTGCAATGCTTTAGCATCCTATTTGTTGTGATTGTGGGTATTAGGTGTACCTACGGACAAGTCCCTGCTATCCACTTTTGCTGATGTGACTTGAGGTATTAAAAGGTCCCATGGACTAATCCCTGCTATTCCATTCACAGATATTGGGAGGTTTACGGACTGATCTCTGCTATCTGTCAGTCTAGTATTAGGAGGTCTATAGACTGATCCCTACTATTAGGCAAGGTAGGTGCAGTTACCTAGGTCCTAAAAGTGGGCCACTACATAGGATAGTCCCACTATCTAGTGTCTTTAAGTGTGGTCTATCTATACGCCTATAAATAGATAAAATAAACACTATTAACCAATGCATGAATTGAATAAATGAGTAAGTGGAGTTAGCAATTCAGGATGACTTAATTGTGTGTGGAACTTTGCTTAATGCTTGCTTTATGAGACATAACATAATTGTGTTATTCCACTACTGAGTCTAGTACTCAGCATATCAGTGTTTTGATACATAGGTCGTGAGTAATGTATGGGTTAACATCAGAAGTCAGCATCAACGTAGCTATTCCAGTGTGTTTTGGCATAATACTTTTCTTTTTGAATATATATGTACAGTATATGGCACTCATGTATGTAAGTAGGTTAGGGTAGGTAGTAAAGACATGTATATTAAGAAATCTGTTAAATATGTATGTATACAATGTTATACAAATGAATGAATAATTTCTTAGTATGCTTTTATGTGCTGATAGGTCTATGACCCTATGTATTATGAATGTAAAATTGTTGTGTTGCTGATTGTGTCTAGATGACTAGAGGGTTTAGAGGAGGAATAAAGATGGTTTATGAAATAGAAGTGCTTTTTCTTTGCAAGTTTAATTAGGTTAGGAACCGGGGCAGCCGGTATGCTGCCCAAATTTTTGTAACTGTCTGGTAGTGACCGAGGACATTTTAATGGACAAAAATAGGATGCAATTACAGAATGAACGCTTAGAAATAGTAAAAGAACATGTTCAATCAACCGTGGTTAAAGTTAGGTAGAAGTTAAATAAAAGGCCCCTAGGGAAATCCTAAGATGGGTGACCTTAGTGGGAAGTGACACTCTTTGCTTGTTTCAGGTAGAGACAGGTAAGGGGTGTTACACAGACGATGCAGAACTCCTCTCTGTTAGAGTGAAGTTGGGGAGAGTAAAATTTCTAGTACTAATCTAATCAGAGATGCAGAGGAAAAAATGAAAGTGGTCAGGGAAAGGCTAAAAGTTGCAGTTGAAAGATATAAATCATATGCTGACATAAAACAAAGAGATATTGAGTATGTAGTTAGTGAAAAAGTGTTTTTGAAAGTTTCTCTATGGAAGAAAGTGTTAAGATTTGGGAAAAAAGGGAAAGCTAATTCCCAGATTTATCAGACCCTATGACATTACAGACAAGGTTAGACCATTAGCTTACAAGCTAGCATTACCACTTGAGCTACAATAGATACATGATGTTTTCCATGTTTCAATGCTCAAGAGGTACATGTCGAATCCTTCATATGTGATTCCAATGATATACATTGAAATACATCCTGATTTATGCTATGAAGAGGAGCCTATGCAAATTTTAGCTCGTGAAAAGAAGTAGTTGAGAAATAAATCCATACCACTAGACAAAGTGCTATGAAGACATCATAATACTAAAGAAGCTACATAGGGGCCTGAGGAATAGATGAAAGCATAGTATCTACATCTTTTTATTTTAGGTAATTTAGAGGAAAAAATTTTTTTTAAAAGGGGAAAAACTATAACGCTCGTGTATCAAGGCTCCGTCAATAGTACCACTAGGTCCGGGAAGTGTGCCTAGGGTGTTGAGTTATTTGCATAAAAATTGAGGCAGTGGCACTAGTCAAGAAGCTTTAAGGGGCTCTAAATTGATGAAAAAGGTAAAATTTTAAAAATTTAGTAGAACCAATAATTCATTTTGGACTATAAGCTATTAATCTGTGGGGTTAAATTGACTTAGGCTAAGAATGACCTAGGATGTGTCTGAACGAACTCGAAAATATCATACCTTAAAGCTCTAAAATTCCACTAAGTCCATTGGTGAAAGAAATTTTGAATTGCAAGGTCATATAAAAATTTGCATAATTTTTTAGGTTGGCACATAAATCAAGGTAGTCTATAAACTGTCCTAGCAATAGAAATTTGGCCATGAAAATTGACTAGTATGTAGAGGGGATTAAATGAGGAACTCAAAAATAAACAGTGTAATTTTATGAGGTCCCTATGATTTTAAAAAATTTCTTGATGTTTCTTCCAAAACTTAGCCATTTCAAGATGGTTCGAGAGGTTGTAGGACCTACTTGTGCCAATTTAGCTGGACTAATGACCATGACACATGTTCATGCATGATGCCAAGTGTTAAAACCCACTAAGCAACACAAGAATTTTTCTTTCTTTCTCTTGCTAGAACCAATGCCACATAGGATGAAAAACTCCATTTTCATTATCTTCTTCAGCCTATTCTAAAAAATTAAATTCACCAAATATCATTCTTATGTGTTAGGGTTATTATAAAAAAAAGAATAGAGGTAAAAGGAGCCCTTATAATTTAATTAAAAATCATCAAAGGTCAAAGGGTCAGGCATCAATTCTAGTTAGGCAACAAGTTTTTAAGTGAGTATCCATGTCATTTTCTTCAGTTTTCTTTGGAAATTATGGGTGCACATGGATAGTTATGAAATGCCTAAGTCCTTATAAAGTGTATCTGTATGGTTTTTGAGGGAATTGGAGGACAATTGGCTTAAAGAAAGGGAGGAGAATCTTTCATAAAAGAGGGTTGAAATTCTTAGCTTGTGAAGACTTGAATTGGTTAGGAAAATCATCTTCTTATGACTAAGGTAAGTGAATTCAAGTATTCACTTCATTCCTTTAAATTTTTATGGCTGGAATTAGTTTTAAATGTGGCTATGTTAGAGTTAAATTAAGTATAATGTATGGCTTAATGAGTTTTTACTGAATCTAATCTAAATGGAAGCTAACTAGGTGGTTGTAAATGATGAATGACTTGTGATGGTGCAGAATGCATGCTGGACAAGAGGTATTAGAGGTTAAAATGGGTGTATGCATTGTTAAGGTAGCATTAGGTAAGCATGATGGCAATGTGTCTATATGTGAACGCTTAGGTGGGGTAAAAACATGTGTATGTAAGTTTGGAAGTGAGTGAAAGCATGAAAGGGATAACTAGTTACTTATGGCCGAGAGCTTGCTAGAGGTATGCTAATTGTGTGGCAAGTATATTAGGTCTATAATGTATGAAATTATAGTGTGACATGTGATAAGATTGATTGATGTATGGATGCATGATAATTAAGCTATGGCCGAGGCATGTGATATCTATAATTATCTTAGATGGCATGAAAATGAGCATGTATGGGTATCAATGTGGTTAGGCTATGGATAAAAGGTTGAATGTATGATAAATACTATAGAAATGCATGATTAATCCTAAAGGATAGTTGTACTTGAGAACTAAGTCTAAGAAAATAACATGAAAACATTGGCTAGGTATATGTAATAAGCATGTGTAAGTAAGCCTAAAATAATGGACATGAAATGGCATAAATGGCTTGGCATAATCTAGCTAATTGAATGTAATGTGTATGGAATAAAATGGATGTTTTATATGTATCTTAAAAAGGCAAGGCTTTAGAAATGAATTGAACATTGGCCTAAAAAGAGACATAAATTGGGACTAAATGTGAAGTTAGAATTAGCTTGAAATGTGCCTAAAAAGGGCTATTATGATGTGATCAAATTAAGTGGCATGTATGCCTATTGTTTGGCCTTTTAAGTGGCCTAATTGATATTGGCTCTAGGCCTATGGAAAGTAAGAAAGTATTGGTATAAATTGCACTGAAATAAATTAAGAAATAAACTTAAAAAGGGCTATTGCAAAGTGATGAAATGACTTATAACTATCCAAAATTGATCATTATCTGAACCAAAAATATATCTGGACAGTAAATTGCTATTGAATTGAAATTTAATATGTGGTAAAGCTAAGAATAATATAACTTAAATTTTGTTCAACACAAGACCTAAAAGTAGAATTAAAAATTTACCTGGTATTATCTAATTATGCCAACACTAGACCGAGCTAAAATTTGACTATTCAATAAAATAATAATTGTCTATTTTTCATTCAAGAATATTATATGAAGTTGATCAGTAAAGAAATAAGCATAAATTGAGATCAATCAGCTGCTACACTATATGATTTTTAGGCAGGGCCAGGATAATAGTCGAGGACCATATTGGGGCCACTGTAATAGTCTATTGGACAAACCATTATGTAATTTTGGACAGTTAGTGCTATTTATGTGATTATGTCAGTGTCATAGTGTAGGTCCTAGAAGGCCACTACACTAGTCTATTAGATAGACTAGTGTAGCACCCCTTGCCCATTTCTAAAGGAAACAGACAAAAGGTGCCACTTCTCGAAGGTTACCCATTATTAGATGTCCATAGGGACCATCCATTTAACACTCATATCACTATGACCAACTTTAACTTATCTTTACCATTTAGTATCTATTATTGTATAACCTTTTTTTACTGCCTATTTTAGTTGGATAAAAGTCCAGATTGTGTCTGTTATCCATTTATAGAAAATTAGGTAGCATAACGGCTACTCGGGTGAAAAAGCAAAAATTTTGCCTATAAGAAAACCACTTCTAATACATTCCCAAACCACAACTCAATCTCTGGAGCCTTTTGGTCCCCTAAAACAACATCAGGCATCCAATTCACAGTAAGCACATGGTTTCAAACCCACACATTGACATATAAAAGCATGTACATGCATCTAATAAAAGTAGGTCCATACGGCCATTTAATTCAACTATATCAATTTCAAACTGTACATGTACTACTAACTTTACACTTACTATATATGAGTGACTATCTAACAAAACTGCAAAAGCATTAAAAGTATACCGAAAAGGGACTCTAGGTTAGCTACATTGGCACATACTGAAGCTAGGCTGCTACCCTTCTATAGCCTACACATCAGAAAACCAACACATAGAGTATACACTCAGTGGTGGAATAGATATAAAAAGGTATGTCATACATGCAAACACACATACAAGTCATGTGCACACATTCATAGACACTTCTCATCATGGTCATGCAAGATATTAGTCTAAATGCCACTTATCCTATTAAGTTATTTCCATTCCTTTTATCAATTCAAATTTCATATTCTATTATCATGGTTAAGTTTAATACAATTTAGGCCTATAATAGAAAGACAACACTTAAAGACACCAGATAATAGGATTTATCCTATGTAGTGGCCCACATTTTGGACTTCAGTAGCTGCACCTACCTTGACTGATAGCAGGAATTAGTCTATAGACCTCTCAATACTAAACTAGAAGATAGTAGGGACTAGTCTATAGACCTTCCAATATTTGCAAGTGGGATAGTAGGGATGAGCCCTATGGGACCTCCCAATACCCTAAGTCACATCTCTAAGCATCACAAGTGGATAGTAGGGATCAGCCCCATGGGACCTCCTAACATCAATAGATAGCTAATGGGTTATAGGGATCATCTTAAGTGGACCTCCCAATACCCGAGTCTGTAGGGTTCATCTAAAACCTTGACAACTGTACCCACCCCATCTAAGAGACAATAGTAGTCCTAAAAGGACCAAACTACCTAGCAATTGCTAATTCCCTAGTTGATTGGTCAACCCATCCAGTAGGTGTCTAACTGATAGGCCAAATCACTATTCCTTAGTTAATTATGACATCTACCATTAATTTTACTATGTTTCATGTCAATCATGCCAAGGAATTATATTGCACACAATATTTCACACAAGTTAACATTTTTAGCTTTTTGTCACAAAACCATTTTCATTAGTCATTTTACGGGTATGTTACTATTCATTTAGTCAATTTCCAATATTGTGCCTTTCATAGAATCAAACATGCCACTCCAAAAATTCATCATTCTTACATCATTTCTTTCCTTAATCCTTTATAAAACACATCACATAATCATGCCACCTCATGCTACATATATAGGCATCATTTTACTAATGATTATTTATGCACACATTACATGCTTATTTAGGTCATTATTAGTCAAGTTTACATACTATACATTTTAATACTATTACTTACTTTCCAAACACTATTTATACACCACATTTACATGCCATATGCATAACCACACATGCCATGCCATTCATGTATACCATTCGGCCATACCATGTGCACACACATACACCTAGTTTCCTTTCCCTAAAAGCATGTATATCATGTTATTTTGACACTATTAACATAGCCATGTCATTAATTTCCATCAAAGCCATAAATAACACCATTAACTTACATTTCTATAGACATGAACGCTAGCCAAATCATGCCAAACACATGACACACATGAATTGAATATATTCAACATACCTAGGGTGTGAAAATACCCTTTTCTCCATCACTTTGGTGCCTAACTTGATGTTCTCCTTCAACACTCCTTTCTTACCCTAAGCCATAAATTTTACATAGAAAAATTCCTCAAAAATCCTACATAACTCCAAATGATAATCTAAAACCGTGGAACTTCTTAAAACACTCTAAATTACCTAAAACAAAAAATAAAAGATGGAATAAAAACACTTACACAAAAAAAGCCACTATTCACCAAGGTTAGATATCTCTCTTTCTAGGCCAAATTCTCTCAATCTCTCACTTGAATTAGATTTTAGAGGTTATGGAGGGTCTAATTCATGTGTCTTTTATGATTTTTAGTGGTGGGGGGAGAGAAAAAGAGAAAAAAAGGAAGGAGAGAGAAAGGTGGAATGGCATCAGCTTGGGAGGAAAATGAAGGAAGAAAATATTGGTTTACATATGTAACTCCCCTTACATGTGTGGGCTTTTATATAGGGGTAGGTGGATGGCTCAGATAGTGACACATGGTAATCTAATGGTCCATTTTCTCTCGATTTCCTTTTAAAATTTAGAAATTCATCGAAATTTCTCTAGACTTCCAAAAATACTCATTTTAATTTTAAAAATCCTCAATTAGTGTCATTAAGGCCCTCGTAAAATTTTAAGTCATAATTCCATTATTAACTTTTGAGCGCTATTCACTCGTTATAATAAAATATTCAAAAAAATACCAAATGACCTCAAAAAATTAAAGTTCCTTCTCCATCATGTTAATTGGAATTTTTGATGTTTAGGATATCATATTTTTAGGGCTATCTCAGCACATCCCAAGGCTATCTTGGCACAATCTTATTTTATCCCCTATTCACTAGTTCTTAACCTGAAATGATTTATTAGTTCAGCTAAAATTTTAAATTCTTTCATTTTACCCATTTTCAGGCCTATCAAAGTTTTATGACAAATACACCCCTTTCTAGCCTCGTGAAGGTGCCCTGACCTATAGGGATCATGATTCATGCCAAGGATGTACTGTTCATGAAGCTTGGACATACGGGCATTACAATTCTTCCCCTTTTAAATTATTTTGTCCTCAAAATTACCAATTGTAAAGAGATATGGATATTGGGCCTTCATCTATTCCTCACTTTCTCACGTGGCTTCTATCGTGTTGTGGTGCCTCTATAACACCTTTACTAGCAGAATGGATTTTTTCCTCAGCTGTTTTATTTTCTTTACTAGAATCTATACTGATTTTTGTTCATATGTCAAGTTAGGCTGAACTTGTATCTTTTCTGCAACTATCACAGGTGATGGATCCAATCGATATCATCTTAGCATTGATAAATGGAAGACGTCATAAATTTGCTGTAGCTCAGGTGGTAATGCCAATCTATATGCCAAGGGTCCCACTCATTTTGTGATCACATAAGGCTAAATGAATCAAGGACTAAGTTTCTTTTTTCTTCTACATTTGAGCATCTTCTTCTATTGTAACATTTTTAAGAACACTCAATCACCAACTTCATACTCGATGTCTCACTGTTTTAAATAAGCATATGACTTTTGTCAATTTGAAGTGCCTTTTAATCTCTCCCTTTTGATCTTAACTTTTTCTCCTCATCTTTGATCAGGTCAGATCTGACAATCTTGCTTTCTCCCACTTCACTCTAACAAAGAGGAGTCCTACACTTTCTACCATATATAGTTTCATAAAGTGCCATTCCTAAGCTAGCCTGGTGGTTGTTGTTGTATGCAAATTTAGCCAATGACAAGTATTGATCCTAGTTGCCTCTAAACTCTATTGCACAGCTACGCAGCATATCCTTTAATACTTGTATCACCCATTTCAACTGTCTATCCATCAAAGGATGAAATGCTATGTTGTACGTCAATCGAGTACCCAATGCCTCTTATAACTTCTTCCAAAATCTAGTAGTGAATCTTAGGCCTTGATCTAAAATGATGGCTACTGGTACTCTGTGTAGCCCTACAATCTCATCAATGTACAATCGAGCTATTTTCTCTAGGGAGTAATTCATCCTCACTGGTACAAAATAAGCTATCTTCATCAGTTTAGCCACTATCACCCATACAACATCACATCTACTCCTAGTCAATGGCAATCCCATCATGAATCCATGTTGATATTCTCTCATTTCCACTCTAGGATTGCAATCAGATGTATCAATCCGGATGGAACTCGGTGTTTCGCTTTCACCTGTTGACAACTTAGACATCTAGCCATATATTCTGCTACCTCTCACTTCATTCCTAGCCACTAATAATGTGGTTTCAACCTAAGATACATTTTTGTGCTTCCTGGCTGTATGGAATAAAGAGCTTCATGAGCTTCTTTTAAGATCTAGACTCTCAATCCCTCCACTTTTGGCACACACAGCCTGTCTTGATAGTACAAGCTTCCATTATCACCTAACTCAAATCCTATCATCTTCCCTTCTTTAACTTTACTCATAGTTGTCACTATATGCTCATCTCTTAACTAGGCCTTCGTTGTCTGTTGTATAAAGTCAAGTTTAATATGCATTTTAGTTGAAACTGCATCTTTTACTATGTACTTTTCTCTAGCATGCATAAGCTTCAAAGTGGTACTAAGCTTCTTACTTAAGGCATCTGTAACCATGTTTGCCTTACCTAGATGGTAGTTAACCAAGCAATCATAATCCTTGATTAACTCCATCCATCACCATTGTCTAAGATTCAACTCCTTCTATATGGGCAAGTGCTTCAAACTTTTATTGTCAATATAGATGTAACACCTCTCTCTATACAAGTAGTGTCTCCACGCCTTCAATACAAACACGATAAGAGCTAACCCTAGATCATATGTGGGGTAGTTCTTCTCATAAGCCTTTAATTGCCTAGAGGCATATGTAATAAATTTGCCTTTGTGCATGAGAACACAACTAAGCCTATTGTGTGAGGCATCACTATATATCACAAACTCTTTCCCTTATTCTTGGCTGAGTAAAGATAAGACCCTCTATTAACATCCTCTTTAATCTATTAAAACTAGCATGACATTTATCATCCCACTCGAACTTCATGTCCTTTCTTCTAAATTGTGTCAATGGAGCTGTAATCATTGAAAAACCTTTCACAAACCTCTGATAATATCTTGCCAAACCTAGCAAATTCTGAACCTTGGTCACATTCCTAAGAGGATTCCACTCTAGCACAACCTTAACCTTGCTTGAGTCCACTCTAATACCCTCAGCTAAGGCAATGTGACCCAGAAAGGCAACTTCTTCCAACCAAAACTCACATTTACTTAACTTAGCATACAACTATTTCTCCCTCAGAGTCTGTAACACAATTATGAGGTGTTCTTCATGTTCCTCTCGAGTTTTGGCATACACTAAGATATCATGGATGAACACTACCACAAATTGATCCAGGTAAGGATTGAAGATCTTATTCATTAGATCCATGAAGGCTGTCAGGCATTAGTGAGCCCAAATGGCATCACTAGGAACTCATAATGCCCATATCGAGTTTTAAAGGTAGTCTTAGGGATATCACTCTTCATGATCTGCAACTATTGATATCCTAATCTCAGATCTATCTTAGAAAAGATGCTGGCACCTCACAACTGGTCAAAAAAATCATTGATCTTAGGTAACATATATTTTTTCTTAACTATCACTTTATTCAATTGC